>PISX010006826.1:0-94046 GCA_004024625.1 Mellivora capensis
CTACACACGGGCCACCAAAGCTCTTCCGGCGTCCTGTGATGCCAAGGACCCAAAGCAAATTAGGAGACTCACACCCGGCCGTCTCTTGAACCCAGAACATTTCCTCCCGTTCGCCTCACGGCATGAAGGCAGCCTTGACAAGCACGTCGCTCCAGACACACGTGCTTCGGGAGACGGTCGCGTGTCCACGGCCTCCCGACGAGGTGCCCCATGGTGCCGCTGGACGTGGCGAGACTGGGCTCCCCATACGGGGTCTCGGGAAGCCTCCACCTGCAATTCACTAATGTGGAGCAGGGGTGACTCTGCTGTGCCTTGCTGTGCTCCGGACACAGAGGAAGACTCTGGTGCGCTGTGAAGTCTCTTCCTCTCCCTCTCCCCCTCCCTCCTTCCCTTCCTTTCCTTCCCTCCCTCCCACACAGAGAGAGGGCCACCTGCCAAGGTGGCCAGGCCCGACGCAGCCAGCCTGCCCGCACGCAGGGAAGACCCCGGGAGGGTCGTTCCTTCGACAGCACTGATGCCAGGACAAGAGACACGTCCGCCTTTAGGGGAGCCTCACACTGGTCTGCCTTTCTCGGCGGCAGAGACAGCTTTCGCGTAGAAAAATGAGTCTCCAAACACTTTTTACAGAGTTCACAAAATCTACGTGGTTGAAAAAATGTCAAGTTCGAAACTCGGGATCAGTGAATTTTGCAGAAAGTGGACCGTAGTGCGCACTGTGGATTTTACATCACGATGTCCACAGTGACCCTGCCTTACGGTCGCTGGGAGTGGTTCCAGAGAGCGCTGGCGGCGCAAAGCCAGCAGCCCGGCTCCTCTCTACACACCCGCATGACCTGTCCTCCTGCCATTTCTGCTCCGTCGGCTGTCCGGCTTCGCACCTCGTCCGTCCCAGCACCTGCACCCACGGCCTCAGACTCAGCGAGGAACCAGTTCAACGGAATGACCGCCGCAGAGTCCGTCCTCCGCCCACCTGGGATCCGCACGAAGCTCGGAGTCACAGGCCCGCGACCACGACACCCACCTCAGAGTGGGTCCTGCTTTCTGAGTCTGGTCAGGCTCTTCTTCGGGTTTCTGGGTTTGATTCTTTCTGACCCTTTCAACAGCCCCACGGTGTTGTCTACTGACCAGGCCTGGGACACGGCCCGCGCATCTGGCCTCAGGCTGCGCTGCAGAAGGAAGCCAGCTCGCCCTGAAGTCTGTCTGGAGGAGAGTGTGGCCAAGTTTGGTGGCGGAAACTTGCTGACCTCGTTTTTGGCTTAAAAAATAAACATGAAGACACTGGACAAGAACTCAGGGTTCTGACTCGGCAGGTGGTGGAGTCCCCGGTTGGAAAGCGGACACCTCACTCCACCTTCTCAGCCTCTGTCCCTCTCCGTAGGCCACTGAAGGTCTCGGGGAACTTCTCATCCTTGTAGAGCAGGAGGCCACAGAAAGGACAAGGCTGTGGCTTTCTTTCTCCCTGTCCAATCATCTCGGAGGAGCCCGGAAGGGAGAAGTGGACAACTGTCGAAGAATCCCCACGTAGCTTCTCACACATGAGAAGTGAGATCAAAAACAGGGGCTGTCGTCTGCCCGCACAGATCCAGCACAAGACGTGATGTGATGAGCTCTGGGGGCTCCGCTGAACATTATATTAAAAACCAATGATGTGTGATCCCTTGGCTGATTGAATTTAAATTAAAAAAAAAACAAACACGAAATAAGGACTTCTCACAAAGCTTCTCTGTGGCTTCTTGTGTGTTTGTTCAACCCTCTCTCCTCCCAGCAAGTCGGCTGTCGGAGGGCAGGGCCGGTCGCCTCACTCTGTAGCCGCAGGATCTGGCCTGGGGCCCAGCGGGAGGAAACATGAGCCAGGAGGAGCAGGGGGCAGGGCTCGGGAGAGATGCTGCCTGTGAGATCCCGCCGCGTGAGGTCACACACTGCCCCAGCCCCCAGGACTGTCACACCTCAGACCCTCCCCTGCAGGGTAAGCAGGTGAACACCGAAATGTTTGCCCACAGAGCTCCGTTCCGGGCCGACTGGAACCTCGGGCTTTCTGGAAGGGGGTGGCCTGCCTCTGCAGGGAGGACTTTATCGAGCAGGGGACGGGGGACGGTACTCGGAGGAAGTACGATTAATCCCTCCTACATATTAGACACAACCCTGAGAACAGCTCTACCACGAGATCCCAGCTTCCCCTGCAGGTCCGCGGGAGTAGCGGCTTGAGGAAGCAGATCGAAATCAAATGACCGTCACGGCTGTGGCTCAGACACCACGTCGTGGCCCTGGTCTCACAGCCGCACCTGGGCACACACTCCTCCCAGCGGCGCCGCTAAGTAGGGGCCAGAAGGAACCCTGAGCCCCCAGACTGGATTCCCGAAGGCAGCACCTCTTCAGCAACGGAGGACGCCCGGCTGGTTTCCAGCCCGCAGCTGTGAGGACACGGCGGCCGTGGACACCGGTGAGGCCTTCCTGTGGACGCACCGTGCCGCCGCGAGCGTGTCACCAGACAGAGGGAGGGTCGACTGCAGGGAACCTGTTCCAACCGCTCGCGTGTTTTGTGTCGGCTCAGCGGCCCTTCCTGCTCGTCTTTATTAAGGTGTACTTGGCACACAACAAAGAGCACCGCTTGTTCTGACCCAACCGCACACCTACGAGCAGCACCACCGGAGTTAAAGCAACGAATGGAAAGTGTGCTTGTCTGTCCTCCTTCTCAACACCCCCGTCCCGCAGCGTCCCACTCCCTCACCCTCAGGCAAACACTCATTTCCCTCCGTCGCTCACACACTGCTTCGTATTTTCCTGTACTTCGTGCAAATAAAACCCTATCGGCACTCTCTGTCCGTCTGTCCATCAGCATGACGACTTGGGAAGGCATCGCGATGGGGCACACGCGCCAATAAGGCATTGCTCCGTCGCCGAGTAGCACCCCCTTGTCTTGTCACTTGTCGACAGGCGTTGAGTTTTTCCGGTTGGTGGGAACGACGACAGCTGCCGTGAACATTCGTGGACAGGCTTCGAGCGGACTAAGGTCTGCAGGATCCCGGGCAGGAGTGTGCCGGCTGGATCACGGGCGGGCGCGTTCCCACCAGCAGCGGGTGACAGTCGTCCCCCGCCCCCTGCCAACACGTGGGCGTCTTTCAAATTTCAGCCGTGCTCGTAGGCGCAAGATGGCAGCCCCGGCCGGTGCGTTTTATTTCCCCGACGAGCCACACGGACCATCGCACCTGACTTTATTGGCCATGACTGACTTTCTTCGGTGAAGTGTCTTCAGACCCTGTGCTCGATTCGTTACTTGCCTTGTCTTTCTCCATTTTAATGAGTTGTGAGAGCTCTTTATACAACGTAGAGAAAAGTACTTTTTCAGGTGTATTATTTGCAAATTTTGTTTCCCATCCTGTTTCTTTTCATTCTCCTATCGGGACCTTTCACAGAAGAGGCTTGCTAATTTTTATGAAGTCCAGTTTACGAGTTCTTCTCTCCTGGACTTCTCTTGCTGTCACATTTGCTCATCCGTCTGGGGAACCTCAACACCTAAGACTTGTGACACATGATCGTATCTCCACTAACTTGGACTTTCTCTAGTTACTCTCGTTTTTTTTTAAATTCTCAGTGTAGAAAGCTTTACACATTCTGTTCTCTTTCTCTTGTTTCATAGTCTTGATGCTACTGTAAATGACTTCTGTTTGCGGTTAGTGTATAGAAATGTAATTGATTTCTGCACATTTACTTGGCATTCTATGGCAGTTCTGTGCTCACTTATTGGTTTTAGTAGCTTTTTTGTAGATTCCTCCGAATTTTCCACAAAGCTGGTCACGTAGTCTGGATGTCATCTATTTCCTCCTCTTGTTTTATTGCACTAAACGCTCCAGCGCAGAAGAGGCGCTCCTACCCTAATTCCAGATTTCAAGTAGAAAACATTCCGTCTTCATTCAGTGTGATGCTAGCTGTGGATTTCTATCCTGAACTGGTGATGACTTTAGTCAAATGCTTTTTCTGCATCTTTTACAACTATTGTATAGTTTTCCATTTTCTTGTTAATGTGGTGGATTATACTCAATAATTTTCAAATATAGACAATTTCTCTGTATCATCACATATTATCCTTTTTTATATAATTGGATTTGATCTGCTAAAATTTATTTAGAATTTTTGTTTCTATATTTCTGAGGGATAATGATTTGAAGTTTTCTTTTCCTTTATTATTTTAATCATCTGATATTTATTGGCTTATTTTATGGCCCAGGGCATGATCTGTATTGGGAAATACTCTGTGTACACCTAAAAATAATGTGTATTCAGCAGTTTTTAGATATTATCATTCTATTAATATCCATTAGTTTAAGATTCTGGATGGTATTGTTTAAATCTTCTACATCCTTAATGATATTTTATCTATTTGTGTAAGAAGTTCTTGAGAAAGGAGAGTTAAAATATCTAAAAATGACTGCGGACTTGTACAATTCTCTTCTTAGTATTCTCATAGTTTTGCTTTATGTATTTGAAGTGCTGACGCTAGGTTCACAAAACAGATTCGCGTCCTGTAATGAACTGATCGTTGGGTCCTTCTTACAAGCGCGCGTCTCACAGCGCCGTGGGTCTTGATGTGCCCTTCAGCAACAACGGAGCTGCAGCGGCTCTATCCAGAGTTTCCTTTGTGTATATTTTCCACACGTTCACTTCCAACTGACATAGGTCTTTCTAATTTCATGTGATTTGGCTTTAGTAGAATATAGTTAATTGTTCTCTGCTTTTATTAAAATTGAATAACCCTGCTTTTCACATGGAGGGCTCAGCCCATTTGTACGACACAATCACCAATACGGGAGGACTTAAGTCTGCTTTCTTGATATTTGTTTCATATTCAGCCCACGAGGTGTTTATTCCTCCCTTACCTCCTCCTTTCTTTCCTTCATGTGGATACATAAAGCATTTTCAGCACTTCATTTTATCCCTGAATTGACTTTTAGCTATACCTATTTTTGCTTACTTATCAAGATGGACGCTGTGTAAGTTAAAATATGTATATTTAATTCATTATAGTGCACTTTCATGTACTATTACAAAACTTCAAAATCACTCTTGTGCTCCTGTTGCCATTTACTTTTGTTTCACATAAGCTATAACCCCCACAATACCTTTTTTTTAAAAAGGTTTTATTTACGCATCTGAGAGAGTGCGTGCACGCGAAAGCGCATGCGAGCAGTCGGGAGCAGCAGCAGGAGAGGGACGAGCACACCCCGCGCCGAGGAGGGAGCCCGATGTCGGACTCCAGCCCAGGGCCCCGGGGTCACGACCTGTGCGTGCCAAAGGCAGATGCTTAACCGACTGAGCCACCCACACGCCCCAAACCCTGAAATACATTTTTGTTATTTTCTTTCAAATATGCAATAGTCTTTATCAAAATCTTAGATCTCTTGTGTATATGTGTCTTCTATATTTACTTGCAAATTTACCATTCCTGGTCATTTTCACTCTGTTTTTAGGTATGGGTTTCTCTATGGAATCATTATTCTTTAAGCCAAAGCACTTCGTTTAGGATTTCTGTAGTGGGGGGTCTTCCAGACATGGATTTTTCCTTGCTGCTTCTGCTTTTGAATACAGAATTCTAAATTGATGGGTTTTTTTCTTTTCTTTCAGTTCTCTATGTTCTACTGTCTTCTAGTCTCCTAATGAGAAGTGAGACTTCCTTCTCACAATTATTCCCCAAGATATGATGTCTTTCTTCTCCTCAGTACACCTTTAAGATTTTCTCTTTATCTTGGGTTTTCCTCGGTTTGATCAGGATATGCCTAGATTTTGTTTTCCATTTATCCTCCTCGTGGTTCATTAAGCTTCTCGCATTTATGTGTTGATGTCTTTGATCAATTCTGGGCAAATCCCAGCCATTATTTCTTCAAGTATGTCTTCTACCCCATCTCTT
The DNA here is from genome assembly GCA_004024625.1 of Mellivora capensis. Lineage (NCBI taxonomy): Eukaryota > Metazoa > Chordata > Mammalia > Carnivora > Mustelidae > Mellivora > Mellivora capensis. The sequence continues at coordinate 5,903 of PISX010006826.1, forward strand.
TCTCGCATTCCCTTCTGGGATGACATTTACACATATGTTGGAGCGTCTAATAGTGCCTCATGTATCTGGAATGTTTTGTTCCATTTTTTGTATTTCTTTTATGTTCTTTAGGCTTCATTTTTGATCATTCCTATTGACCGGACTTGAAATTCACAGATTCTTTCCTCTGCTGTGGCTGGTCTGTTACTAAACTCATCAGATGAGGCTTTATTTCTGATCTTGTCGCTTTCAATTCTAGTATTTCCATTTGGTGTTCCTTTATTGTCTCCATCTCTCTGCTGCAGTTTTCTATTTGTTCGTGTGTGTTTCTCACCTCTCCCACCCAGTCCTTTAATATATTTCCTTATTAAAGCGTCCCTTCCTCGTCACTACACCACCTGAGTCATATCTGGGTATCCTCATTCTTCTATTACCTCTTTCCTCTTGACCATGAGTCACCTCTTCTTGTCCCTTCACGTGTCTCCTGGTTCTTGATGGTAAACTAGGTTTTGTATGAAGAATAGTAGAGATGGAAGTAATATTTATGCCTGGGAAACGGCAAGTTCTTCTCTGTCAGTCTGCTATTGTGGGGCTGAATTCATGTGAGCTCTACTGGAAATGGGCTTTGGTTTTGCTGCAGAATCAGACTCAGTAACTCCCGGCTTCAGTTAGGTTGAGGGTGGGATCAAGTCTTTTCTTCAGCAGTGCTGGGATCTAAGCCCTAGCGTGACTCTGAGGATGGCTTCGTGCTCTGCAGACAGCTGCCACTCTTCGGAGGCTGGGAGCTGTCTCTGATTTACAGCTAAGGCCAGTGTGTGGGCCCCACCTCTCTGCTCCCCACAGGGTAGATCTTCTCCCACCGCTCTGCCTTGTCCCAAGCCTCTGGATGGCTGCTGAGGAGTGCTCAGAGGGTCTGGCGCCCCCGTCTCCCCCCATGGCATACTGCCTTCTCACACACTCAGCGCTCTGTGCAGCTGCGGCTGGGGCCCCTGTCCTCACACCAGCCCCCATGCACTGTCCATGGTTCTTTAAGGCTGGGGCCGCACTCTTCCCTCCTACAGCTGGCTCCTCTCCTGCTGTCGCAGCCTGTATGAAAGGAGTGGGGCCTCTTCTCCCCTAGAATGACCTCATTCGTTTTTGGAATTCTATCCATTTGAGTTTCTCTGTATCATCAGCAATCCAAGGGGTTTCTAAAAGCTAGGACTGGTAGCTCACCTGGCCTGTCCATGCTGTTCGGGTGGGACTGGGGCAGTCTCCCGACATTCTGCACTCAAGTCCACATGCTGACCTCCTGCTGCTCCTCCAGTACCTGTCCCGAGGAGCCCTCACGGGCCCACTCGCCGTCTGGGTCACAGGCCTCCTTTATTTGGAGCCTTCCCCACAGAGCGGCTCTGTCCTTAACTGTGTCTGCACGTCTTCCCCCCAGGGAGGACTTGTGAGGTCCCAGCAGCAGGGCTCGGGTTTCCCTGTCTCATCCGGCACCTGGTGCAGCCTGTAGAACATGAGAACGCTCATGCCGAGACAATGTTTCCAAAATAAATCAGTTAATTCGCAGCATTTCCAAGTGATGAATTTGGGTTTTAAACTTCCCAGCAGCAACTGTAAGTTGAGCATTACTGCGCTCTCCGTAGGGACGACAAGGACGGCCAGTGCTGCCGAGGTACACGCAGCAGCTGCCTGCGGCCCCGACAACACACGGCGCGTGAGGACGGCGCGTGCAAGGAGCCCAGCCCTGCGTCAGGGCAGCGGTGCCCTCTGACCCCTCGGGCTTCGGTTAGGACGTAATTCGTATTAAAGCCTCTGGAGGTAATAACTTCACAATGTGTCTCTGACCCTTTGCTAGAGTTAGATTTTTGAAGATACATAGAAAAAGATTATTTATAAAACATTTCACTGGAAATTGGTTGCACCTTGAAAGATCATGGGTGTGTAAAGCTTAAATTTCCAACGTAGACTTTCATCACTCGAGGGGCCGGAGATGAGAAAACCCTGCTCCCAGCCCTGCCTGGCTGTACTTCTGCGGCAAAGAAGTCTGCTGGGCGGCTTTGGTAACGTCCGGTCATGGACTCCTGCGCTGTCCAGTCTTTGTTCATCAGAGAGATGACACTGGACAGAGAAAATAACAAGTTCTAGGTTTTCATGCATTTTTTAACACTGAGAAGCGTCCATCTCAACACAGAAGAAAAAGCCAGAAGCGCCGCCACGTGCTCATCTTCTGAATAACCCTTGTGACGTGGCGCTAAAATGGCCACGTGGTAGGACGACCGCAGAGTCCATGACTACACAGGGACATCTGTGAGGGAAAGTGCCCAAACTCCGGTGGACGGCCCTCCGGCCGGACGTCTAAGGGCTACGGAAGCCAAGCCTGGCCGTGTCGGTGGATGGCATGCGCGGTGAGACCAGCGAGGCCTGCTCCCGTCTCTCTCTGCTGACGTGCGGTGCGGGCAGGGACGGACGCCGCCATCCCCGTGCCTCCAGTGGCCCCAGGGTGGAGTCAGAGGCCGCGGCCCCACCGCTCAGACACAGGCTCTCAAAGGAATTGGGGTCCAAGAAGGACACCAGTCCCACTTCCTTCTGGAATGGGAAGGCCACCTGGAGAGCAATCCAGGATGGATGTCCAGACGGTGGGTGGTAGAATCGCGGCACACGGGAGCCAGGGCTGCAAAGACACGGCAGCAAATCCTACTGGCTGGCGTGAGGAAGCCACACAGTCATGCACTCCAGCACCACGCAGGAGGTCATGCCCTGGGACCAACCCAAGAGCCCCCACGAGCTGTCCCACAGTGTGGCCACCGTCCCTCCCAGCACTCCCGGCCCTGGAGTCCCCGAGGTCCCCCTTCATGAGGCCCCACCGTCGGCCGCCGCTGATTTCTGACCCTGACGCCGAGCCGTCAGCTTCCTTGGAGCAGGGCGCGGACTGCACGGCGATATGGCGGAGAACCCGGTGCCTTTCCTGCCCCTCCGCGTCCGGGGGCAGACTCTGTCTAAACTCGACTCTCCCGTTTTAGTGCGAGGCTAAGTGAGTGATGGCCACGCTGAAGGGAAACACGTGCCGGCTCCAGAATGAAGGCTGGGGCTCCCCGCACCAGCAGGGAAGCTGATGAGGCTTCGCAAGCACGCTGTGGGACGGAGGTGAGCCGCGGCCCTGGAGCCGCCACCTTCCTTCGGTTTGCGCAGCCCACGGAGAAGACCGCAGAGTTAGGCTGAGAGAACGTGGTGAGCCACTCCACCGAGAAATTTCGGCTGGTTCCGTCACTCGGGCATCTTCTGGGTCTTCCGAGTCTGCAGAACTTCTAACGACTCTCTTGCCCTTCCCCCCTCCACAACCATCACTGGGTCCAACACGCAGGGTCACGAGGCAACGTCTCCCTTACAGACGCCCAGAAACCCACAGCCGAAGCCAAGGCTGAGCACGAAGCTTTGTGTGATAAGGACGCAGGCGCGGACGAAGGAGGCGGAGGACGCGATGCGGTCAGGTTAGCACGAGCTGCAGTCGCCCGTCTTCAGGACTTCGGGAGACGCTGGCGGCCCGGTGTGCCGGGCAGTAGGCACAGCCGCGGGACCAGGGCCGTGGGGCCGTGCGGTGCTAGAGCGCGGACGGAACCCACATCGTCCAGCACAGCCGCGTCCTCGGTCCTGCTCAGGAGACGGGGACACCAGCAAGAACCAGCAGCTGGTTCCCAGACGCCTGCCCTATTGCACCGCGTTTCTGAAGACTGTTCACGACGAGAAGTCATGACGACTGTTAAGTAAGGCCTTCCCTGAAAGCTGGACGTGCACGGTCTTCCTTCAGCCCCACAATGACCGTAGGGCCAGGATGCGCACCTTCATGGCCAGCGCCCCGGGCCGGAGAGGCTGAGCAGCTTCCCCAAGGCCACACGGCACTGGGGGGCGGGCTCCGGACCCGCTGCAGGGTGCCCAGCGTCGCGCCTGCCACCCCTGCCCACTGCCAGCTCCCTCGGGCAGAGTCCGAGCCAATCCCATCTCCCGCCCCGCGCTCGCCGCGCCTCTGGCCCGTGGGAAGTTCTCAGTCAGAATCAGCGAATGAGTAAAACATCCTCACACCGAGAAACTAGTGTGAAGCGGACCCCGCTCCGCCCGGGCAGGGTCCGCACTGAGAAGCCGGCCAAGGGTCCAGGCCCGAGCGGGCTTGGGCCGCATGCAGCGTGTGGTACGGGCCCTCCCGGCGCGCCCGACTGCCTCCCGCCAGGCCGCCCGGTGAGGCCGGAAGACGCCACGAGCCGGGCAGACACATTCCACGACCCAGGGCGGAAACGTGCTTGTGGGGAGCTCCAGCCCCGCTCACCTCCCCACCCCTCCCGCGCAGGGGCGCAGCACCGGGGAACACGCTCTGCACCTCCTCAGAGGCCAGGCCCGGGCGAAGGCCACTCAGCCCCCGGAGGCGAGCCCTCCGAAGGAGCGTGGGGGGCGCGACCAGACCCCCAGCCCAGAGTGGGCTTCAAGGATCTCAGCGGCGTCTCGACAGGAAAATAATCCAAAAAGGGACCCGCGTTGCTTCCCCACATCTCCCGGAGCCGCAGCCATCCTCTGATGAAGCCCCAGCAGGGCTCCGTCAGCCTCCGTCGTGGAGAGAAACCTATGGCCAATCCCAGGGGACACGACTAAGAAAGACGCGTGTCCCCCACTGCCAAGTAGCCAACACGCCCACGGTCACACCCTGGACTTCAACGCTTCGTCCAAACCCCGTTCTTGGGGTGCTGAGGGCCCCTGGCTCTGACGGTCACTAGGCCCCGCGCCTGCTCCTTCCAGGGGAGTCGAAACCTGGCAACTCCTGTTTAACAAGCAGCCGTTCTCTTCCGTCTCAGAGACTAACGGAGGTTTGTGGTTCTGTTTCTCTACAACGTTCTTTGGAACAACCTGCGACGCTGGACGGCCCTGCCGGCGCTGGTGTAAATGACCTCCACCCCAGACCCCGCGCGTGTGGGATGCCTGCCTGGGAAGCTGCACCCGGCACAGGCAGGCTTCCTGAGAGGCGAGACTAGCAGCGGGACCCCAGCACGTCCCAGCCCACTGGGACGGCCGGCCACCCTGTGTCCACCGAGTTCCAGCCAAATTCGGGGTCCCCTCGTGCTCTTTCCCAGCTGTGTGTCCACTGCTGTCCTGGGTCCCGGGGGTGAGGGTGGGCCCTTCCACAGCCTCGCTGCTGCCTCCAGGGGTCACGTCTGTGTTTGATGGTGGGCTCTCTAGGGCTCCCGTCCCAGGGAAGACGCCCCAAAGAACCTCAACCCTAAGTGACCCAGACCACTGAGTGGCTCAGCGTGGACGGTGGGTGGGCCGCCACTGCTGGACTCGTGAGCACACGTGTGCGACTGTAAAAGGGTCCAGGGCCATTCTCTGCGTGTGCCCCGACCTGCACGGCACAGGAGGGGAAACCAGTGAATGCCCAGGACTTCGGGGTCGGGCCTGGTGTGCACACAGAGAGAACAGCCCGCGGCAGGTAAGAGACACGGCCGGCCACAGGACGCAATGACGGTCACCTCAGCTGCTGGTCTGTCCTGCCTGGTCGTGGGATGAGCATCCGGAGCCGCGGCCTGCGACAGGACCTCTAGGTACGGCAAGTAGCGCTGGACAGCCCTGGCCAGGGCACCGGCCTCCCGCAGACTGGGCCTCCGCTCCTTCTCTGCACTCCGCTCCAAGCTCCTGAAAAGCCAAGAGAACCGTGAGCCAGTCCCACATCTGTCCACGTGGCTCAGCCGTCCGGACATCTCCTTCACGCGAGACGAACGCACACAGGACAGCCTCGGTGCCAAGCGTGGACACGGGCCTCGTGGCCAGACGGTGAGGTCCTGCCCCCGGCGCACGTCAGCCATGGGCTTGAGTCTCTCACGCACCCCCGGAGCCTGGTGCTCTGACGCACCCTGGAGCCGAGGTGGGGACGTGACGAGCGACCCCGGAGAGGGTCAGGCTTGGAGTGTGCCCACAGCCTGGCCGCTCTGAGCTCTGGGGATGGGAGACCAGCTACAGACGGACTTCCTGCAAGTCCGCCGGCATCTGAGAAGCAGAGAGGGGACTACGCAGCGGCCCGGGAGCCGGGGGTCTACACGGAAGGGGGTCTGAGGTCTAGGGAAGCAGACTGGCTGGGGCAGGGGTCGGGGGACAGCAGAGGAGACAAAAGTGAAACAAAGAGCTGAGAGCAGGTGTGAGGTCTGAGCGAGGGCAGGCCCGCCCCGAGCCTCGCGGCCGGGGCACGGATGGAAGCCTCCGAACTGAGCCGGGCACTGAGCAGGGGAGCGTCTCCCAGTCATGGAGGCCCAGTACCCAGGAGGGGGAAGAAAAACCAGGCCCTCTCGCGTCCCGCCACCTCCCAAAACCTCCAGACACCGCACACGCACAGCTGCCCAGAGGTGGCACAGTGAGGAAGCAGGAAAACTCCCACGTGTGGTTTACAGTGACGCTGAGACGCCACTCCCGGCCCCCACGGCCTGTGAACGTGCTGGGTTCTCGGGCACGGGGGCCGCGGGGGGCAGGAGGTCCACAGTCAGCCAACCCTAAGGCAGGGAGACGATCCCGCATCCCCCGGGGCCCAGCGTGATCACAGGCCCTTAAAAGAGGACGAGGAGGTGGAAGGGGGTGTCAGAGCGACGTCGCGGAGGAAGACTTCGGCCCCGAGGGAGGCCGGGCCACCAGCCAGAGAACACAAAAGGGGGACACACTCCTAGCCTGGCCCGTGAGAAGGGCCCCGCCGCGCCCGGGCTTCAGCTCAGTGGGCCCAGGCGGAGGGTCTGACCCACGGAGCCGTGGGTGCCGCCGAGTCTGTGATGGGTCACAGAGGGACACGAAGGCGGGGCTAGAGGTTTCCGGGTTGTGGAACTGTCGCCACCAAAAAGCCACGTGTGTGCACGGCCGTGCGGGGCAGACGGGCCGGAGGCTGTTTGTTTTTCAAACGGTGGCGAGATGGACGTGGCTCTGAAGCCACATGTTTGGCCCTAACTAGGAGCACAGAGGGGGCAGCTGGTGGCCTGCCACCTGCAGACAGTCAGGGCCACGGTCCAAACAGGTGCCAGGGCACGGACATGGGAACTCACACTGTCCCTCAGCGGCCTCCTGTCCAGATCAGCTCCCTTCCCCCCATTGCCCTGACCGTGAAGAGCTGACCTCTGGGGCCACCCCTCTCGCAGCCCAGATGCAGTGACCAGAGCATCCCCGTCTGCGGACACCTCTGCTGTGTGCATATCACCTGTCCCCAAGGGCCAAGATGCATCCTAAATGGGGCAGGAACCACACAGCTAGACGCTCTGTGCAGAGAGCCTCTGTCCCACACTCTGACCTCGGGTCCCCGAGAAGGGCAGCCTGACGGCAGATTCCTAGTCCTAACACCCACGCAATCCGGAGCGGCTGGCAGCTCCCCAGACCGTGTCCTCCCACGTTCTTCCCCTGCCTCCTTTCTCTCCTTCGCTGTGCTGCCCACGGCTGGCCCTGCTGACCACCATCTCGGCAGGTGACAGCGCCGCTCTGGCCATAGACCATAGGCTTCGCTGCTGTCCCATCTTTTCTCTCTTCCTTAGCCACGCGTCCACGCACTCCCTCAGGCTGACCCAGAAATACGCCCCGCATCCATCCACGTCTCCCCCTGCACCACGGCTTGTCTGGGGCACGTGCAGTCAGGCCTGGGCAGCCGGGGTGGCAGAAGGAGCCTGAGCCTCTGCCTCTCGCCTCTGCAGCTCGGAACCACGGGGGCCTCTGGGGAAAGGACCCCAGGTTCCATCACTCAGGGGTAAAAGCTCCAGTCACACCCCACTTCCCGATTGTTCGGTCACCTCGTGCTCAGGGACGCGTTCCCAGCATCTGGCCGGAGGTAGGCTCTCGTCACTGCTCACCAGAGCGCCTGGAACGGGGGCCCTACAGCGCTCGCTCCCAGCAGAAACTGCCTTCTTGACCACGCGCTTCTGTTGCCGGGTCTCCTCTCACTGGAACGGAAGCTGCCTGAGAGAAGGGGTCACGTTCCTCTCTGTTCCTCTTCCCTGTGCCAACCCCAGGACTTCCAGCCGCCACTGAACGCAAACGTGTGGGCTGAGTGAGTGAACGCACACACATCCACGAAATCCCGGGTTCATGCAGTTTTTAAGTGTCACTTAACAGGTTAATGGTGTGAAATGCTAGCGTTTGGGGCTGTTACCAGTGAAAAGTGAGTTCAGGGTCCCACAACTGATCATTATGGTGGTGGAGGTGATCAAATTATGGACTAATTTGAAAGAAAAATTTCTTATTCCCCCCCCCTTTTTTTTAAGGAAAATGAGTTTTTAAGTTATATAGAAACACGATTCGCCCCGTCTCTGGCCTCTTCAACAGCCACAAATACTGCTTGTGCAGAAAGAACGGGACATGTTTCCTATAGCAACTCGGTCTGACCTCGGGTTGTGCTCTCGTAGTGGGTGTCCATCACTGTGGCAGCTGATTTCTGAATAATAAGTAATTGTAAGCGATTAGAGCTCTGACATTTACAGAGCAATATACGTAAGTGGGTTTTCTCGCATACTAAATGCATTTGACCTTCATGTAAGTAAATACTGTTTCAAAATTTGTATTTTTTAAATCATCTGCCAGAAGTGCCCTTGATGGTGAACAAAAATACCCCAGACTGTTAGAAACACGGCACGGCTCACCCGAGTCAGAATGAGGTCTAGAAAAACGGCGCACCCGGGGGCCACGGAGGCACCTGCTGTTTTCATCTCTTCCCACCCTTTCTGACCTGACCTTTGCATTTGCGGGGGCTTCATTTTTAAGCAATCATTCGATTTTCACCTTTACTTACAAGTGTACCAACTATGATAACGTCTCATGAGAATTCCAGAAGGTGCTTTGATGTGCTGACAGGAGGTTCCCCCTCAGTTCCCCGAGCACAGCGGGAGGCCTTAGAAAAAGCCATAAGTGCAGCAAAAGTGGGGACCTGGAGTTTCCCCACTCACAGTCCCGTGTGTGTGTCTACACTTGTGTCTCCTTGTCTGTGTGTGTGCGTGTCCACATGTGTATGCGTGTTTCTGGGTACGTCTGTGCGTGTGTCTGCATTTGTGTTCGGTCTGTGTACATGTCTTCTCTGGGTTAGGTTGTTTTGCTGCAAATGAAACGCTCAATTTGCTAATAACCATTTCTACTTTTAGGGGCCAGGAAACAGTACGTTCATTTCTTCCTACAAACACGGAAGTTTGTTACTTACATGTGGGTCTCTAGTGTGGTGCTGACCCCCTTCAGGACATTCTTGAGGGTTAGGTGGGTCTGTAACTCATCACAGATTTCCCACTTACAGTAATGGGACCAGGATCCCGGCTAGCTTCCTCACGTGGGAAGTCTAATTTTCAAGAACGGATCACTACTGATAGGTGTGGTGTTTGTATGTATTTCGCAACAGCTGGGACTTACAGAAAATCCTCTTCTTGTGTTTAATCATCTCATGGATAAAGCTGCCCGGTTTTTCAGGCTATACAGAATCGGACTTCACACACAGGCCAATGACGAGGGCTTCACGGCTCCCTGATCTCAAACCACAGCTAGAGTTTCCCAGACCATCACTGAATAGATGGAATCCCATGCTTTGTGGGGTCAGGGTGTGTATCTCAACTGAGGTCGGTTTACGTCTCTGGTAGTCTGTCTTTTCTCAGCACTAATTGCTAAGCTCATAAAAGTGCCCCTAAACTGTCCTTCATTTCCCGTTGGGTCTATGGTGGGTGGGTCTGTTTGCGACGCTGTAAGTGTTGGAGGGACAGGCGTGGCTCTCACTTCCATGGGCGGTCCTGGACCAGTTAACTTGCAAATGGGCTTTCGCCTTTCGTTCTGTTCGAAGTCGGTCAATACCTGGTAAGTACATATTTTCCACCTCAAAAGCACTAAAACTGTTTTACACGTCAGACTTCCCTGCTCCCTTTTCCAGTTGCGTGACTGATCTTCTGGCTCCAGACAACATGAGAGGCCCCAGTTTGCTAAAGAAAACAACCCAGACTAGGAGGAAAATCTTTAGAGAGCACACAGTGAACCGGGTCTCACTCCTCTCCCAGGAACGGTAACCGCACTGGACAACAGTTGAATCTCCATATTCACCCTTCAGAGACACCTGATGCGATGCTCCCGGGCACAGTCCCGTTGAACTGGCGGGAGCCCCGGACACACTGCTGGCCTCCTGCTCTCAGAGCGTCGGCCGGCGGCAGGCTTCAGCTCTCAGGGACCCCTCCCGCTTCCCTCTGTTCCTCGCGTTTGGGATCTGTGATCAGTGCTGGGCCCCCCTGCTGCTTTCACACACGGCGCTCACTCTGGTCAGAAGACCGGGGCCGGGCATCCCGCACAATCCTGACCTCACCCGGGCCGGTTAATTTCTGTACAGGTCAGCTGGCCTGCATGAAGCGCGCCAAGAGTATCTCCGGCCAGGTGTGGGTCCGCACGAATCCACCAAGAACAGAATTCTCTAGAGAGCAGTACTCGGAATGCATTCCCTGTGGACTGACGGAGGCGAGGAAGGGTTCTGGCTGGTGCGGCTGCCCAGGTAATACTTCAAAGTATCAGCAGGTCATTCATTCTGTCCTTCCTTCACCGACTTCACAAATATTGGCCAAATGTCACCTCGTGAAGGCACGTCTAGGTGCTGGCATTCTCCAGGCCAGAGGCAGCACCTGGACCAGCGCCAGGGGACGGAAGGCAGAAGGTCAGAACGTCAGACAGTCACATTCCAGGGGCCAGAGACACCCGGGCCCCACCGAGTGGCCCGGGCCTGCTCAGGAAAGCCGTGTAGACGTGGCTCAGGAAAGCGGCACAGAAAATAGAGAGAGTCCAAGAGGTGAATTTTAAAGGACAAGCAGATTCGTTAGGCAACAAATTAAGAGAGAAAATGGGAATGGCAGTACTAACTTTAGAAAAATGGGATCCAAGACAAAAAGCATTAAGGCAACAAAGGTACCCTCCGGAAGTGACCGTGGATACAGCCGTCGCCAAGGACAACGTGGCCCAGAACCCTTATGAGCCTTCAAGGGTTTAAGGCAAAATATATTAACAACAAAAGGAAAATTTACAGAACAGTTTCTGTCTGAGAAATTTCAACAAGTCAAAATATAATATATATAAAAAATGAATAAATAAAAACGTGAACAAAATGTTCAAGAAGGTTTATCTAAGAAACAACAGGTCCAAGGTGCTGGGTGACTCAGTCCGTGAAGCGTCTGCCTTGGGCTCAGGTCATGATCTCAGGGTCCTGGGACCGAGCCCCGCATCGGACTCCCTGCTCAGCAGGGGGCCTGAATCTGCCTCTGCCCCTTCCCCCTCTTCCAGCATGCTCTCTCTCTCTCTCTCAAATAAATACATAAAATCTTTAAAAAAATCAAAACAAAAGTAATAGGTCTAAAATAACTAAAAAACAACAGGTATAAGGATAGTAGAAATAAGAAGTCCAAAGATAATTTTAAAAATCATGGTAAAAGTAGGGCACACAAATTGAGGGTCGCTGGAGGAAAGCTGGGTGGGGGATGGGGAAACTGGGTGATGGGCATGAGGGAGGGCACGTGAGGAATGAGTCCTGGGAGTTGTGTACAACTGATGAATCACTAAATTCCACTTAAATCTTAAAAATAAAAGTGAAGAGTGCCTCACTTAAAAATAAATACAGACAGGGAAAATGACAAAAGTGGAGAGAGGCAAGATGATGGAGGAGTAGCGGACTGAGATGACATCAGGTTGCAGGACGTCAGCGAGTTATCAAACCACTCTGAATACCTACAAACTCAGGAGGAGATCGAGGAGAAGAGTAGCAACTCTAGGAACCAAAAATCAGCCACTTTCTGAAATAGCTCTCCGGAGAGCGTTCAGGGAACAAAAACTCCCCAGAGCGAACCCCAACAGATGTTTTAGCCCGGCCCCTGGCAAGGGCGGTGCAGTTCCGCCTCAGGCAAAGACATTTGAGAATCACTACCACAGGCCCCTCCCCCAGAACATCAGCAAGAACATCCACCCAAGACCAAGTCACCAATCAAAGAGAACTGCAGAACTCCAGAGCCAGGGGAAAACAATGCATGGAATTCATGGCTTTCTCCCCATGATCCTTTAGTCTTGCAAAGTTAAATTAAATTTTTTAATTTTATTTTTTCTTATTCTAATTTTTTAACTTTTCCTCTTTCCTCTTTTAATGTTTTTAACTAGTTTATCTTAACAATCCCTTTCTAAAAAAATCATTTGAAACCTTCATTATTATAGTCATATTTTATCTTTCATTGTATTTAACCTTATTTTTTATATTCATATAGGGTTTTTTATTCTAAAAATTTTGGGGATACAATTTCTTCTAATAGATCAAAATGTACCCTAAATTTAGCACAGAGCTTTGATCTAGTATCCAGCCTGAGCACATTCTCTTCTCTCTTTTTTTTCTCTTCTTTCTTTTTCCAACGAACTTATCTTATCAATTTCTTTTTTAGAATATTTTTTAATTTTCATTTTTACAGTCATATTCCATCCCTTCATCATGTTTACCCTTATTTTTCTATATATATGTTTTTCTTTCTTTAAAATTTTGGGAGGTAGTTTCTTCTAAGAGACCAAAATACACCCAAAGGGTCTTTGCAACATTTTAGTATTTTATTATTCTTCATATATTCTTATCTGGATAAGAAGACAAGGCAGAAAAACTCACCACAAAAAAAAAAAAAAAAAAGGAACAAGAGGCAGTATCAATGGCCAGGGACCTAATCAATACAGGCATCAGTAATATGTCAGATCTAGAGTTCAGAATGACAATTCTCAAGGTTCTAGCCGGGCTTGAAAAAGGCATGGAGGATTTTAGAGAAACACTGTCTGGAGAAACAAAATCCCTTTCTGGAGAAATAAAAGAACTAAAATCTAACCAAGCTGAAATCAAAAAAGGTATTAATGAGGTGCAATCAAGAATGGAGGTTCTTACTGCAGGGATAAATGAGGCAGAAGAGAGAATTAGTGATATGGAAGACCAAATGACAGAGAATAACGAAGCTGAGCAAAAGAGAGACAAACAGCTACTGGACCACGAGGGGAGAATTAAAGAGATAAGTGACACCATAAGACGAAACAATATTGAGATAATTGGGATTCCAGAAGAAGAAGAAAGAGAGAGGGGAGCAGAAGGTATATTGGAGCAAATTATAATAGAGAATTTCCCTAATACGGCAAAGGGAAAAAGCGTCAAGTTCCAGGAGGTACAGAGGACCCCGCCTCAAAATCAATAAAAATAGGTCCACACCCTGTCATCTAATAGAAAAACTTTCTAGTCTTAGTGACAGACAAAATCTTGAAAGCAGCTCCGGACAAGAAGTCTGTACCACACAATGGTAGAAATATTAGATTGACAGCAGACTTGTCCACAGAGACCTGGCAGGCCAGAAAGAACTGGCATGATATATTCAGAGCACTGAACGAGAAAAACATGCAGCCGAGAATACTATATCCAGCTAGGCTATCATTGAAAATAGAAGGAGAGATAAAAAGCTTCCAGGACAAACACAAATTAAAAGAATTTGCAAACACCAAACCAGCCCTACAGGAAATATTGAAAGGAGTCCTCTAAGCAAAGAGAGAGCCTAAAATTAGTAGACCAGAAAGGAACAGAGACAATATATAGTAACAGTCACCTTACAGGCAATACAATGGCACTAAATTCATATCTCTCAATAGTTACCCTGAATGTTAATGGGCTAAATGCCCCAATGAAAACACACAGGGTATCAGAATGGATAAAAAAACAAAGCCCATCAGTATGCTGTCTACAAGAAACTCATTTTAGACCCAAAGACACCTCCAGATTTAAAGTGACTGGATAGAAAACAATTTACCACGCTAATGGACATCAGAAGAAAGCTGGGGTGGCAATCCTTATATCAGACAAATTAGATTTTAAGCCCAAGACTATAATAAGAGATGAGGAAGGACACTATATCATACTCAAAGGGTCTGTCCAACAAGAACATATAACAATTTTAAATCTCTATGCCCCTAACATGGGAGCAGCCAACTATATAAATCAATTAATAACAAAATTAAAGAAACAAGTTGACAATAATACAATAATATTAGGGGACTTCAACACCCCCCCTTACTGAAATGGACAGATCATCCAAGCAAAAGATCAACAAGGAAATAAAGGCTTTAAATGACACACTGGACCAGATGGACATCACAGATATATTCAGAACATTCCATCCCAAAGCAACAGAATACACATTTTTTCTCTAGTGCACATGGAACATTCTCCAGAATAGACCACCTCCTGGGTCATAAATCAGGTCTCAACTGGTACCAAATGATTGGGATCATTCCCTGCATATTATCAGACCATAATGCTCTGAAGCTAGAACTCAATCCCAAGAGGAAAGTTGGAAAGAACTCAAATACATGGAGGCTACAGAGCATCCTACTAAAGAATGAATGGGTCAACCAGGAAATTAAAGAAGAATTTAAAAAATTCATGGAAACAAATGAAAACGAAAATACAACAGTTCAAAATCTGTGGGACACAGCAAAGGCGGTCCTGGGAGGAAAGTATATAGCCATACAAACCTTTCTCAAGAAACAAGAAAGGTCTCAAGTACACAACCTAACCCTAAACCTAAAGGAGCTGGAGAAAGAACAGCAAGAAAGCCTAAACCCAGCAGGAGAAGAGAAATCATAAAGATCAGACAGCAGAAATCAACAAAATAGAAACCAAAAAAACAATAGAACAAATCAACAAAACTAGGAGCTGGTTCTTTGAAAGAATTAATAAGATTGATAAACCCCTGGCCAGACTTATCTAAAAGAAAAGAGAAAGGACCCAAATAAATAAAATCATGAATGAAAGAGGAGAGATCATGACCAACAGCAACGAAATACAAACAATTATAAGAACATATTATGAGCAACTATACGCCAGCAAATTTGACAATCTGGAAGAAATGGATACATTCCTAGAGATCTATAAACTACCACAACTGAACCAGGAAGAAATAGAAAACCTGAACAGACCCATAACCAGTATGGAGATGGAAGCAGTCATCAAAAATCTCCCAAAAAAACAAGAGGCCAGGGCCTGTCAGCTCTCCAGGGGAATTCCACCAAACATTTAAAGAATTAATTCCTATTCTCCTGAAACTGTTCCAAAAAATAGAAATGGAAGGAAAACTTCCAAACTCATGTTATGAAGCCAGCATTACCTTGATCCCAAAACCAGACAAAGACCCCATCAAAAAAGAGAATTACAGACCAATATCCTTGATGAACACAGATGCAAAAATTCTCATCAAAATACTAGCGAATAGGATCCAACAGTACATTAAAAGGTTGATTCACCACGACACCACGTGGGATTTATTCCTGGGCTGCAAGGTTGGTTCAACATCTGCAAATCAATCAATGTGATACATTAAGAAAAGAAAGAATAAGAACCATATGATACTCTCAATAGATGGTGAAAAAGCATTTGACAACGTACAGCATCCCTTCCTGATCAAACTCTTCAAAGTGTAGGGATAGAGGGCACATACCTCAATATTATCAAAGCCATCTATGAAAAACCCACCACAAATATTATTCTCCTCGAGAAAAACTAGAGCTTTTCCGCTGAGATCAGGAACACAGCAGGGCTGTCCACCATCACCACTGCTATTCAACATAGTACTAGAAGTCCTGGCCTCAGCAATCAGACAACAAAAGGAAATTAAAGGCATCCAAATTGGCAAAGAAGTCAAACTCTCACTCTTCGCAGATGATATGATACTTTCTGTGGAAAACCCAAAGACTCCACTCCAAAACTGCTGGAACTTGTACAGAAATTCAGTAAAGTGTCAGGATATAAAATACACAGAAATCAGTTGCATTTCTATATACCAACAAACAGACAGAAGAAAGAGAAATTAAGGAGTCAATCCCATTTACAATTGCACCAAACCATAAGATACCTAGGGATAAACCTAACCAAAGAGGCAAAGAATCTGTACTCAGAAAACTATAAAGTACTCATGAAAGAAATTGAGGAAGACACAAAGAAATGGAAAAATGTTCCATGCTCCTGGATTGGAAGAACAAATATTGTGAAAATGTCTATGCTACCTAAAGCAATCTACACATTTAATGCAATCCTTATCAAAATACCATCAATTTTTTTCAAAGAAATGGAACAAATAATCCTAAAATTTATATGGAAGCAGAAAAGACCCCGAATAGCCAGAGGAATGTTGAAAAAGAAAGCCCAAGTTGGTGGCATCACGATTCCGGACTTCGTCAAGATCAAAAGCTTTTGCACAGGAAAGGAAACAGGCAACAAAACCAAAAGACAACTGACAGAATGGGAGAAGATATTCGCAAATGACATATCAGATAAAGGGCTAGTATCCAAAATCTATAAAGAACTTATCAAACTCAACACCCAAACAACAAATAATCCAATCAAGAAATGCGCAGAAGACATGAACAGACATTTCTGCAACAAAGACATCCAGACAGCCAACAGACACATGAATAAGTGCTCAACATCACTCAGCATCAGGGAAATACAAATCAAAACCACAATGAGATACCACCTCGCACCAGTCAGAATGGCTAAAATTAACAAGTCAGGAAATAACAGATGCTGGCGAGGATGCGGAGAAAGGGGAACCCTCCTACACTGTTGGTGGGAATGCAAGCTGGTGCAACCACTCTGGAAAACAGCATGGAGATTCCTCAAAAAGTGGAAAATAGAGCTACCCTACAACATGCAATCACACTACTGGGTATTTACCCCAAATATACAAATGTAGTGATCCGAAGGGGCACGTGCACCCGAATGTTAACAGCAGCAACGTCCACAATAGCCAAACCATGGAAAGAACCTAGATGTCCATCGACAGATGAATGGATAAAGAAGATGTGGTATATATACACGATGGAATACTATGCAGCCATCAAAAGAAATGAAATCTTGCCATTTGCGACGACGTGGATGGAACTAGAGGGTATCATGCTTAGTGAAATAAGTCAATCGGAGAAAGACAACTATCACATGATCTCCCTGATATGAGGAAGTGGAGATGCAACATGAGGGGTTTGGGGGTTAGGAAAGGAATAAATGAAACAAGATGGGATCGGGAGGGAGACAAACCATAAGAGATTCTTAATCTCAGGAAACAAACTGAGGGTTGCCAGGGGGAGGGGGTTGGGGTTATGGACATTGGGGAGGGTATGTGCTATGGTGAGTGCTGTGAAGTGTGTAAACCTGGCGATTCACAGACATGTACTCCTGGGGCAAATAATACGTTATATGTTAACAAAAATAATTCTTTAAAAAAGCAAAATAAAAAAATAAAAAATTTTTAAAAAAGCAAAATAAATAAATAAACAAACAAGCAAATAAATAAATAAGTAAAATAAAATAAAATTAATTAATTAAATAAAAAAAGACAAACGTGACAAACACATGTACATTGAATGGTTTTTTAAATTATGATACAATTCTAAATATCATACCAAGTTAATAAATGTGGAGATCCCTATGAAAAGGATGACCGTTCTCTACAAAAATACAAATGCCTCAATTTCACGCAATAAAAACATTTTACCAACAGCCTTGGAAGACAATGAGAGTGTTAGGAGACATACCTCAAAGGAGGAGTATAAAAAATATGTACACAAGGAAACAGATAATTTCAGTGCTGAGGAAAGTTTTGCAGAAATTTTGTGAAAACCACTATCTGTACCATGACGACACTCAGGGAGGGACAAAGCTGGGACGACAGCAGGGCCGTGTGCCCCTGTCCTGGCTGCCGAGATGGTCCATCAGGCAGAGTGCCAGCAGGAAACACCCGAGACCTGGAGGTCCGAGTACGTGACGGGCCGCTATGTACAGAGGCGCAGAGGACTGAGAGGAGCGACAGGGATAACCGTGGAGAGCCCCAAGAGCAACACGACGGAGCAGAGAGGGGGTTGTGGGATCAGACCCTCTGCCCAGGTCCCGCTGCCATCCTAACCCCCTCCGCCCTGTCCTCTAAGCCGGGGTGAATCCCACTGGACAACGCCAGCCTCAGCCTGAGGACACAGGGACCTACTCATGTGGCCGAAGAACACCCGTCGCTCAGGGGCAGAGCCAGGAGTAGGATGGGCAGGGATCTGGGGAGACCCCAGCAAGTCTGCCCCAAACGGCCTCTGCTTTCAGAGCTGGGATGGCTGGTTTACTTGGGCTCCACCCTGCCGACGACATAGATTAAGATCCAGCGCAGAGCTGGCCAGAGGCCGGTCTTCATCAGCAACTGTCATCCATGCCACAGACCCGAAAAATATCTCTACAAACTAGGAAAAGTGCAAACCTACGTGCCTTAAATGTAAAGGCGCTAAACTGAAATAAAACAGAAAAATGCAAAATTACGTTTCACGTGAGCAAAGATCATGCATAAAAATTCGTATCTAAAATATGAAAAAATTCCAACCTAAAATATAAATATTTTCAAACTTCTAATCTCACTTATTTAAAAAAACAGCAAAGATAAGGTATCATTTTCCATAACAAAACTGGCAACTTTTAGAAACAGTATCGATGCTGGTAAGAAGGTCGGCTCTGGGGTCTGTCCAGCGGCCTGACCTTGCCTGCGAGGGTCTCGGGGGACACCATGCTCCGCTGTCTGGGCGCAAGGAGCCTTCTCTGCTCGCCAGGGCGCGCCGGCTCGTCCGGGCTGCTGCGCCTCGCGGGTGGTGAAGTGAAACCTCCGTCGGAGGGAGCCGCGGGCAGCCCGGAAACGCCCAGGGGCAACGACCAGTACACGGAGCGCGCAATCGTCCGAACAAAAGCGGGAACTCGGCTGCCGGACTTTGGTATGGGTTGTTCCTCCTCCAGAGAGTCTCACACTCGCTCGCGACGAGCGCAGACGTCCCCGAAGGGAGACCCGAAGGGAGACGGGCGGGCGCGACTCCGGCCCCCAGAAAACTCGGTGCGGCTGCCGGGCAGGCTGACCCGGCAAATGTGCTCTCAGTGCGTCCACGTCCCTTAGGTGTGGCCACTCGCTGTCCCCGCACTTGGCAATGGGCCTGTCGGTGGCTTCCCTCGGGGAGGAACACCAGCTTCAGGCGGCGACTCACGTTTTTGTGTTACTGAGGTTTTTCTAGCCCAAGTTTCAGAACAGTCTCCCTCGGGGGGAAACCGGACCTTCCAAACTTCCCGAAGCCTTTGCGGAAGGCCCTTTCCACAGTCTACGACCTTGAAGAATCTAGCACCACGGCTGAGGCATGGCACAACCCTGGGGCTCCCTGTGGTCTGTCTTCGGACTCGGTTTCCACCTTCCCCGCATCTCCCTTCCCTCCAAGGCCAGGACAGGCATTAGGGACCCCTCAGAGCGTGCGGTGGGGATGAAATGAGATGTCGCAGCTCAGTACAGGTTGCTCTGTTTTGGCAATAGGAAAACCGTCATGACTAAATTCTGATTTTTGCACTAAAGTGAACATAAATTCTTACTGGGAAATGAGAAATCCCGCACCTTCCCACCCTCTGGACCATCTACGCCACAAAGACAACAGGTCCAGACAGACACAAGCTCGATGGGTCCGGGCTGCGGCCAGAGAGCGGTCTGCTTACCTGGCTGTGTCGGAGGCTTCCAGATGTCGCGGGTAGGCGTGGGGCAGGTCTGAGAGCTGCTGGGCCATCACACGCTGGGTGTAGTCGTCCTGCCACGTGAAGCCTGGGGGAAGTCGAGAGCTGCATTATCAACCCAGAAGCTGAGCTAAAGCCCTTATTCCCGTCTCAGGATAAGCTGCTGCCATTTCAAAGTCTGCCCTCAGCGCTGTCAGCCATCCACGTCTCCCTCGCTGCGGTGTTACTAAGGTCTTCTCTTTACACAAGTCGCCGTCTTCCAAGAAAACGAGACCAGAACCAGAAGGGGCATTTTGCCAGATAAGAAGCACGAGGCATGGGGTCGGACGCTAGGAGCTGTCGCCCGGGGCACATTTCACTTGGAAGAGGGAGGTGTCCCCGTGAGGGAGGCAGACTTTCTCGCGGAAAGGCTCTGGTCACCTGACCCAGACGTGTGCTCATTCCCCCACCACGGGGCCCCTAGCCTGCCTGCGCCCCACCACGTCTAGGGAATCCGTGCTAGCCCCAGCCTGCCGGAGAGCCACACAGTTGTAATGAAATAAGGGTATTGTTACTGTGAAGGCAATTATCACGGGGCTTAATGTGCTATATCTGGGAGCCAATTACATTATATTTATCCTCAAATGTTATGACAAAGAGCTTTATAACAAGAGCGAAGTAGTTACGAAGGCAAAATCCATGCGATTATGCATTAATTACATGCACTGCAGATCACATGATAATTATGCTCAGAATTACCAAATAACTCCCAAGAATAATTATTATGCAATTTGTACATTTTAGATCTTATGGTAACACTTTAGCACTTAGAACTACCCCATGCAATTATCCATAATTATCTAATCACTAAATATCATGTAATTACAGAGATATATTTTTATGCCCTGCTCAAAAACACATTACCAAAATCTTCAAATCAGGACGGCTCCGTGTCTGTGTGCGTGTGTGTGCGGGGGAGAGGGGGTCCAGAACTTGCTGCGAGAACCACACGTTCTGGGGAATAAAGAGAAGAGCCCAGCTGATATAAGCTGCCTTCGTGAGCACACTTGAATTCTTTCTTCAAATGCAAATCTAACTTTTTTTTTTCACACTTACAAATGGCAAAATTCAAACAGTTGGAACATTTCTAAAACTCGAAAGGCACTACCCCAAAGGGAAGCTGTCGGGAAAACTCACCAAACAATTTGTTCTACGCTGCTCTGCTTGAATATAACATTTAGAGAATGGATCGCGGCGGGGAGACGTGCCCCACAGTCACCGTTACCCTCACTTGGGATTAACTGTACTTCGTAATAAGCATGAATTTCCATTTGCCAAAAGCAACTAAAAAAACCGCCCATTTGAAGTGTGTGCTCGTGTGACTGTCAACTCCTGGTTGAAGACCCAGGAGTCTTCTCAGCCAAAAGCACAGTCGCAGTGTTAGGGTAATACCTAGCTCTGCAGCTTTAGGAAATAAGCACAGTTTAAACACGCCATTCCAGAAGGGGGGTCTTAATACCTATCAGGAAACAGAAAAATCAAGAGCACAAAAGGAAGTTCCTATAAAAAAAAACTTTCATCTATAAAATTTAAAATACTAAAACATCAATGGTATTTTTCACCTAAAGAGCAGAAAAGTCTGAGCTGTGTCGATTCTGGGGTCCGTGAGGAGGACGCAGTCACAACAGTTGGCCAGCTGACAAAGGTGTCATATACAGGCCATCCGGGAGGGACCCTGAGCCCCTAGACTGGCTTCGAAGCTTTCCTGGGAACAGGAAGAAACTGGGCTCTTGGATGTAGAAACCAAAGCAACGCATACATTTGGGGTCACGTGTCCTCTCTGAACGCCTCTCGAAGGCCTCTTGGAAAAGCTAAGCCCTGGGAAGAGAAGACTTGCTTCCAGGAAGATGGAGAACAGGTACTCTCCCCTGCCCTTCCCACCAGGCACAAGGAAAACCCTGGAGATAATGTGCATGGGAGGCTGTGAAGGGAGGACAGGACACAGGCTGCTGTGCTCCCAGGGAATCAGAGGAGCCACACATGCGGGATTCCCGGGGCTATCCTCTGGCCTGTGCACCTCACAATGGAACTGAGGCAGCGACCTGGGAGCACCAAGGGCAGGTGAAACCCTGAGGTCACCTGTCCCCAGCCAGAGGGCCAGGAAAGGACTGACTCAGCACATTTCAGACGGTAAAAGCTCTCCTCCCATCAAATGCCACCAAAAAAAGCAGAGCTCACCCATGCCCATGCTAACAAAGACCAAGGGGGACCCTGCATCCTCTCTTATGAAGCCAGAATGAGGCCCCTGACCTCCCCTGACCCTGCCAGGGTCAGCGGAGCAGTCAAGTAGGGAGTGGGTGGCACACCCACTCCCCATGTCAGACCCCACGTGGAGAACACATGGGGAGTTCAAACTCCCTCACCCACCCTGCCCAGCATTTGGACAAGACCCCTTCCCTCAGATGTGAGCAGAAATCTAGTGGGGAACCTGGATTTCTACCTCCATGTTGGTAAGAGAGACCCCCCCGCTCCCCCTCATATACACATTTCCCCACCACTTGGCCGCCAGCCTGCCTGCTCACCACTACATCTCGGGAATTTGTTCTAACTCCAGTCTGCCAGAGTGGCTGGTATAGTGTCCAAAAAAGCTGTGAACCATAAGGCTTAAATGAGATCCAGAGTCACAGAATAGAAGGCTAAAATGTTCAGGTTTCAACAGAAAATCAGTTGTCACACCAGAACTGGGACGATCTCAGTCTGCAGCCACTAACACCAAGGCTGGAAGATGCCAGTGTTGCCTGCCAAGGATTGTACAGCAGCCTTAATAAAAATGCTTCAATGAACAGTTATGAGCATACTTGAAAGAAATGAAAAACTAGAAGGCTTAGCAAAGGAATAGGAAGTCTCAGCAAATAAATACAGAAAGAATGAAACAGAAATATTACAAATGAAAAAGACAAAATAAGCAGCTCAAGTAGGTGCACTAAATGGGAGTTTGAGGGACGGAGGGAAAAATTCATAAACCAGGAAAAAAACAGAAATCACCCAATTCCAACATCAGAGAGAAAATAGTCTGGGTGGGGGGGGAAGCACGGACAGAGCCTCAGGGAGTGTGGGACTATAATAAGAGATCTAACATCCATATCATCAGAAAGGGAGACAAGGAAGGCAGGGCTGAAAGGGCATTTGGAAACATGATGGCTGAAAACTCAACTTTGGCAAGAGATAGAAACCTAAAGATTCACAAAGCTGAGCACCTGAACAGGGTAAACCCAATCTCCTCCAAGACACACACTTAAACTTCTGAAAACTAAATGCAAAGAAAAAAATCTTGACAGCAGCCAGAGAAAAATGACACCTTACCTATGAGGGAATCACAACTCAATGACAAAGGATTTTCCAACAGAAACCAGAGGCCACAGGAAATCACACAACATTTTTCAAGTGTTGGAAGAAAGGAACCATCCTGAACCAGCCCTGAATCCTGAACATCTACCAATCCAGATACCCATAAAAAATATCCTTCAAGAGGACTCCAGAGGCTTCAGTCAGTTAAGCATCTGCCTTTGGCTCAGGTCATGATCCCAGGGTCCTGGGATCGAGTCCCACATTGGGTTCTTTGCTCAGCGAGGAGCCTGTTTCTCCCTCTGCCTGACACTCCCCCTGCTTGTGCATTCCCCCTGACAAATACAGAAATAAAAATCTTTAATTAAAAAAAATCCTTCGAGAATGACAGGGAAATTAGGACATTCTCAAAAACGGAAAAATGAGACTACTGCTTACAGCAAACCTGCCCTAAAACAATTGTTAAACAAATTTATTTAAACAGAAGGCAAAGATGGAAGACGGAACTTTGAAAGATCAGGAAGGAGAAAAGAATGTGGAAAGTAAAGGCGACTAGTTCTCCTTCTCTGGAGTCTTGTCAATTATGTTTGACTGTTGAGGCAGACACGACAACACTGTCTGTTGTACTTCTAAATGTGTGTAGAGGAAACATTCAAGATAATTACAATAAAGAGAGGAAGAGCCTTAAAGGGAGGTAAATTGTCTACACCCTACTCTAACTGGTAAAATAACGACCATATACTGTGATTAGTTCTGTATATATAATGTGATATCTTGACCAACCACTAAAAAGACTATCAAGAGATACACTCAAAATCCTGTAAGACAAGCCAATAGGGATTTCTAAAAATTGTTTACATAACCCTAAAGGAGTGCAGAAAAAAGAAAAGAGAGAAAAAAAAAAAGAACAGAAAATAAATAGTAAAATGGTAAAATTAACATATCAATAATTACATTAAATGTAAAAGGGCCAAATATCTCAGTGAAAAGACATTGACTAAGTCGATTAAAAGAGCATGATCCAAGTATACGTTGCTTATATGAGACTCAGTTCAAATGTAATGCTACAGAGATTATCATGCAAGCATCAATCAAAGGAAGTAGCGGTGGTTACAGTAATAACAGATAAATTACTCATTAAAACAAACAAAATTACCAGGGACAGAGAGATACTATAGAATGATAAAAGAGCAAATCCCCAAGAAGACCTAGGAATCCTAAGTATATATGCACCAAACAACAGAGCTGCAAATACGTGAAGCAGAAACTGGCAGAACTGAAAGGAGAAACAGACAAACCCACCATTATAGTCGGAGACTTCAACATCACTTTTTTAGCAACTGAACAAATAAAGAGAAAATCAGCAAAGCTGGAGAAGAAAACGGTCATCAATCAGCAGTTCTAATCAGCATTTATGGAACACTCCTCCCAAGAAGAGCAGAGCACACACTCTTCTCAAGCACTCACAAACATGGACAAAGAAACAAATCACGGCAAAATTAAAAGAATCAGAATCATCTGAAGTGAATTCTTCAGTCACAATGGAGTCAAACTAGAAACTAATAACATATCTATAATAAGAAAACCTCCAAACACTTAGAAATTAAACAAGCTTCTCAATAACCCATGGGTCAAAGAAAATCCAAAGGAAAATACTGAATGAAAAGGAAACTGCAACAAGAAAATTTTGTGAGACACAGCTAAAGCTTTGCTAAGAGTGAAATTTTTAGCACTGAATGATCACACTTTTTTATTAAGACTCAAATCAATCATGTTAATGTACATATCAAGAAGCTAGAAAAAGGAGAGCAAAATAAACTCAAAGAAAGTAGAAGGAAGGCAATCATAAAGACAGGAAATCAGTATCATTGAAATCAGAAAAAAGAAAAACAGAAGTCAGTGAAAACAAAAGCCAGTTCCCCAAAAAGATCAGCAAAATTGACAAACTTCTAGTAAGACTGACAAAGGAAAAAAGAAAGCAGAGTCACAAATTACCAGAATCAGCAACAAAACAGATGATATCAATACAGACCCTGCAAGACCTCATAAGGGAAAAAACGGGTCCACACACATAAACATGGCGACTTCCATGAATTGGACCAAGTCCCCAAAAAACACAAACTACCACATCTCACCCAATATAAAACAGATCATTTCACAGCCCTATCACTATTAAGGAAATTGAATTCATAATTTAAAACTTCCCCAAAAAGAAATGGGCAGACCCAGAGGATGTCACCGGAAAATTTTACCAAATATCTAAGGAAGAATTAACATGAATTGTAGGCAATCCCTTCAAGAATATGGAAAAGGAAATAATTCCCAATTAATTTTATGTAGCTAAGATTAACCTAATACCAAAAACAAAGACCAAAGAGAGAGAAACCTATAGGACAATATCCTTCATGAATATAGACATAAAAATTCTTAAGAACGCTATCAGTATATAATAGCCAGAAATACATAAAATCAATTATATCATGGGTTTATTCCAGATAAGCAAAGCTGGTTCAAAATTCCAAAATAAATCAATGTAATCCAACACAGTAATAAGCTAGAAAAAATCACATGATCTTATCAATGCAGAAAAAGTATTTGAAAACGTTCAGCACCCATTCATGATGAAAACATCTGAGAAAAATGGGATTGAGGGGAAATTCATCAACTTGATAATGAACATGCACGAAAGCCTACAATTGACATTGTAGCTAATGGTGAGAAACTAGATTTCCATTTACAATCTGGAAAAGGCAAGGATGCCTCTCCTTCACTCTGGTTCAACAGAGCTCGAAGCTCTATATCCAAAGCAATAGGATAAGATAAAGAAAAAAAGGCAAGAAGATCAGAAAGGAAGAAACAAAATTATCTATTTCCAGGTGAGGTGATTTCTACATGGAAAATCCCGATGAGTCTTCAACATACTTCTACAACTAATAACTTGTTTTTCTATAAACGAGCTATGAACACATTGACACTGAAATTAAAGTGAAATACTGTCTATAGCCCTTCAAGACATTAAACACTTAGGTGCAAATGTGACATGCACCGGGCTTGTGTGCTGAAAACCCCACAGTGTGGATGAGAGAAATCAAAGACTTAATGAATGACGGTCACGCCACGTTCACGAGTCAGAGGCCTGAACACAACAGTGAAGACTGGTGTACGGGTCCCACATGATTCCTGTCAAAATCCCGGCCAGACGCTCTGCAGACACAGACAAGCCGTTTACATGGGGCAGTAAAGGAGCCGCAGAGCTGGAACAACAGGGGCAAGGAGGAGAAAGCAGGAGAAACCAGGCTACCGAGCTCCGAGTCTTAGGACGGAAGCACCGTAATCCAGACCACGTGGCATCGCAGAGCAAATGGGTCAATGAGACAGAAGAGACCCCAGAAATAGACCCATACAAATGTGCCCGGTGGGTCTTGACAAAGGTGCAGAAGCAGCTTAATGCTTGAAAACCTTTCACCAAACATGCAGGAGCTACGGGACAGCCAGAAGCAAAACCGGAGCCTTCGCCATCAGTCTCGTGGTTTGCACACAAGCAACCACGCAGATCGTGGATCTGAATGAAAATGTAAGACAGCAAACATTTCGGTTTCACGAGTTTTCAGAAGCGGGACGGGAAGCAGGATTGTCAGCTGTCCCCGGAGGGGTCAAGGTCCAGGCTGGCAGCCAGGTGCACTGGCCGGCCCGCCGGGACAGGCGGTCCCAAAGGAGGGGGCGTAGGAGCACACCAGCCTGGGGGCAGGGCCCGTGTTTGTTTTCCCACAGGATGAGTCCGGGGCTGGGGGCAGAGGACACAGAGAAGGCGTCAGGTGCGTAGACGGGGCTGGGAGCGAGGCCGGAAAACACAGCAGGTGGAGGAGGAGAGGGTGAGACGGCGGCGTAGACCCTGCTTCTGAGCCATGGCTCGGCCAAAGACAAACCAAATCCAGGACACGTTCAAGGCGTCCAGGAGGGCGAGACAGCCCCTGCGGCCCCTGGGCCCCGTCGTGTCCAGAGAAGGCGTGCGTGTGGCGGGAGACAAAATACCGCTCACCCCCACCGTGTTTGCACGCCACGGGCAGCCTGTCCCGCCGTATCCTCTTCCCTCTGTGCCACTCCACTTCTTACGACTTCCTGTGACACGCACGGACTCTCGTGGCCAAAAATACTCCCGCCAGGGGCCGGCCTGTTTGGAGGGACCGTGCCAGGCCGAGGAGCAGAGGAGCAGAGTGGGGCGAAGGACAGCCCTGGAAGGGTTTTCGTAGCTCTGCTAGGTTCTGCTAAGAACGTCCGGGAGGCGCCCCCTGCCCTAGCAAGTGCCAGAAAGCCGGTCCCAACGGCAGCCTTCCCAAGTACCCCTCCCACTGCGTGTGGCGTGTAGAGAAGCGGGAGTCTGGGAGACCAGCCAGCAGGGAATGGACTGGAGAGGGGAGAATCCGTCCAAGGAAAGAGGCATGGATGTTCCTCTGTCAGTTTTGGGAGAAGGATCCAGAGGGCTCTGCCAGGGGAGGAAAGCCGTGCAGGGTGGAGACAGCCAGGAGGAGGCTGTCCCCAGGGGTGGGGGAGAGGGTTGTTGCAAACTGGGTAACATCCAGAGAGAAATCAGAGTGCCCGGAATCAGAAACGAAATCAGCTGGCATTTATTTCACGAGGGATCCAGCTGGGGGCCCGTCAGCAGAGTGTGCGTGCTCAGGTTGAGCGAGGACACAGGGCAGATGTGGGCCCGACCTGTCTGCAGGGTCCAGGGAAGACACGACTCACAATCACAGAGCGACACCGGTGAGCTAGTGCCTTCTCTCACCTCCGGCAAGGAGGGACCCGGTGAGCAGCACCAAGGAGGACCCCGGGTAGAGAGAGAACGTCTTCTCAACACGACGGTGTGAGGTGGGGACCAGGGCGGTCAGCAGGGCTGCCCCTCTCGAGCAGGAAGGCAGCCGTGCGGTCCAGCCCGCGAGCCTGGCGTGAGACCAGGGGACGCCAGTGCTGGGCGTGGGTCAGAGGCGCGTCTACTCCGGTGTTCACAGCCCGAGGAACAGCTCGAAGCATCCCAGGAGGTAGGAAGGCCGTTTGAAGGTCACACAGGAACCTCTGCATCCAAGACGTTCGAGGACAGTGTCACCGTCCAGGGCGGTTCTCTCCGCCTCTCCGGGAAACCGCCTCAGAGACGGTTTACGAACCGCGCAAGAGATCAGTCTAGTTTGTGCACTTTCCCAGGGATCTTCCCACTGAAAGCCGTGTGACCGTCAACTCCATTTGCTGACTTGGTCGTGACCAACTTTGGTCCCACTTGGCACCGAGTAACTTTGTGCCCCCACAGACCTGCCGGCCAAAGACCCCGGCGCCGGCAGCGCTCGGACACCGCTCGTCGGGGAGAGCCCAAGGAAGGGCTGCAAGGGTTCTCAGCAGGAAGAGGCCTCTTTCCAGGGCAAATTCTTTGGGAAGTGAAGTATTTTGCACTGATACATTTCACAAGCTGGTGTGTCTGTTTGAAGTGCCCGGGAGGGGCCGCCTGGGGCTCAGCAAGCTGGGCGTCGGCCTTCAGCTCAGGTCGCGCTGTCCTGGGATCCGGGCCCCGGCCCTGCTCGGCGGGGCGTCTGCGGGTCTCGCTCTGCCCTCCCCCCACTCGTGATCGCTCGCAAATAAATAAAATCTTTTAAAAAATTAACGAGTTGATGGGCTCCACGTCCAGTGCCCACGCTGCTCTAAGGTGCACTTGGCAGGAAGCAAGACCACAACAGGGGCGGCCGCACCAGGAGTCCGCCCACTCCGCAGCAGGCCCGCCCGATGCATGACTTGCCGTTCACAGACGCTTCACCCTGCGCCAGCCCGTTAACGGGGCACAACGGGGACCCACTCGTCACTGCAGAGGGGACGCCACTGGAACACTTCCGCCGGCCGCCGCTTCGCTTAAGACGCAGAGAGAACACCGACAACGCAGAACGTGGTGATGCCCTTCGGCCGCGGAGCAGATGCCGGAGCAGAAGCGTCACTAACGAGGAAAAACTGGGCCAGAGCACGGAGCATGTGACCCCATCCCCGTCTTGTGCGTGAGTGTCCCGCACGCACGTGTGCGAGGGAGACTCTACGCTTGCCACGCGCCACGTTCTCCTGCGAGGGACGCGGCCGCCCGCTCGCACCCGTGGGCTCCCAGGGGCGTACAAAGAGAGAACTTTGTACGATCGGGATTTGCTGAATATTTGGGGAAAAACGATAAAGTGGGAGTCACGAACACACCCACTGTTCAGTGTCCCAACCTGTGAAGACCTGAAGGAGGGAAGACGCGTTCCTGCTCCCGCTAAGGGACGGACGTTCCCACAGACGGGGACACAGTAAGTATGAATTCACAATTAAATAAGAAAACGCTGGTCTGTGGTAAGTGCTGTGAGGAAGGCAAACCTGTGATGGGTGAAGAGAGATGGGCAGCAGCCGTCGGGGAGGGCAGCGGACAGGACTCATTAAGAAGAGCAGGAAAAGCTAGAAGTGTGCAGGGGAGGAAGCAGCCAGGGCAGGGCTTCGAGGTGGAAGTGAGCCGGGCCAAGCACAGTGCATGGGAAGGGATGACATTTCAGGCTAGAACCGTGGGGCCTGTGGCAACACCCTGGGACCCATGGAGTGGAGGGAGGACAGCAGGGGTGGCCAGAGGGGACAGTTGAGAGACGCTAGCAGCTACCAGGGGTGGGCTGTGAGAAGCTGGACCCCGCAGTCAGGGGAGCAGTGCTGAGCATGGGGAGGGAGACGCAGGGGCAGCCAGAGCCTGGGCAGCTTCCAGGTTTGGGGCTGAGCAGCAGAGGGTCTGGTGACCCCAGGCCCAGGAGCGGAGACGGGCAGGGGCCTCGGGCATCTTCTAGGAGAGGCAGCACGCGGCTGCAGTAAGAAGGTCGCGGCCCCTGGAACCCGCACGATTCGACCACCCACCCCGTGTGCTTTCTGTCTGCCCCCGGCCCTGTCCCTTTGGACCTGACCCACTCAGCTTCTGCGCCCTAGGAAGGCTGCTGGCCGGAACCTGTTTTATCTTACACCCCAGGTCTTCGTCATCACCCCAAGACCTCTTTCTTTCAGCTCCTAAATGAGAACGTGCCCGAGACTACACTGCCAGGTGGGAGCAAGTGGGGAGCTGTGCCCACGGTCTAGTGACAGGCGTGGGCTCAGCTGGCCTGGCGTGTCCAGAAAGAGGGACCCCTGTGCAGGTCTCAGTAAGGAAGGTCGTCTGAAGAGTGACAGAATCCGGGAACCAGGGCCATGGGCTGCAGGACAAAGACAGGTCCCAGGTGTGACACCAGAAGCGGCACCTTCTGCTGACCGGTCTCTCCTGAAGGAAAGGTGGCAGGAGGTGCACGTGAGCTCAGAGACCCTGGGGGGCTTCAAGGGAGCAGGGACGGGGTGCCAGGCTGACGTCCCAGGCTGGGCTGGCCCTCGAGGCCTCAGTCGGCCTGGGTGGGCTCCGCTCACGCGTGCTGAGCCACCGTCCGTGCTGACACAGTGTCGCAGGACTCACGACCTTCTCCAGGCTCTGTCACAAAGCGGGGGTCCTCCTGCATTGTGGCCTGACAGCAGGATGGTGCAGACACCTCCTGATGGAAAAACGCACGGCCCAGTCCCCCTGGGCTTGCCAGATGCCCGACCAGAGAAGCGTGAGCGAGTCTGCTGTCCTGGAAGGACACGGGGCGCCCTGTTCTCCCGGACTCTCGGGTGCTGGGGGGCTCTTCTCTCCTCTCAGTGCTCGGGGCTGTACTCCAGGCCAGAAGCCGGGAGCCCCTCACGGAGCAGCACCCCGGCCCCTCACACCTGCGCCACACATCGCTGACACCTCCCTTCGCCGTCAGGATGGGCCGGAGGGTGTGCGATGGGCCTTCTGCCCCGAGCTCAGCCCCGGGTCCACACCGGGGCATGACCGACTTTCGGAGGCTGCTGCCGTCGCCTGCTGCACACTCGTTCCGTCTCCCAGCGCCATCTCCAGAGCTTGAGGACACATTGATGGTGTCGCGGCATTTCACGCGCTTCTCCCAGTGCCGGCCGCAGCCCCGCCTGGGCCGTCCCGCGCAGTCGCGTATCAAGCTGCTGCCTCCCCCGCCTCTGCGCGCGGCTAGGGGTGAGGAACCCGCCAGGCCCCAGAGAGCAGGAAACCCAGTTCTCGGCCAGCCGCCCCGTGCTGCAGCAGCTCTCACGGGCCCCGGGTGCGCATGGGGGCTGCGGGCCTGGAGGCCGTGGGGACAGACCTTGAGCGGTGCGGCCAGAGCCGGGGACCCCAGGGCCCCGAGAAGGAAGCGCGACGATCCCTACTGGTTCGAGGTGAGAGAGAGAAATCACCGGCTGCAAACACAAGGCCCGACAGGCCCGGCTGGTGCCACACGCCTCTGGCAGCCCGAACAGCGTCATCCTGTCGTAAGAAGGCCGTGTCCGTCTCCGGCAGAGGCCGGCCTCTCCTAGCCACAGGCCACGGTCAGATGGTGCAGAGCATAAGAAAGACGGGGGAAAGCACACAAAACCAGTGGATCAGTCCTTTAGCAAGGATAAGGAGAGAGAGAAAGTGGGAAAAGGAAAGGAGTTCAATGTGACTAAATAGACTCCAAGCGGAGGCAGAGGGCCACCGTGTGGGAACGGCTGCCATGACCGAGGGCGGGCACCCGTCTCCTCCGACTCCGCACCCCTGGTCCGCGCTCTGCCAGCGCCCACCCACCCAGGGGCACAGCCATCCGACAGCAAAGGAGAAAGAGCCCATGATTCCGGACACCCCTCCTTACTCTCCGCCGCTCATAAACGGGAGCGCGAAGGGCAGACTGAGGCCTCGCGTCCCGGCAGAGGCCTGGCCAGACCCCAGGAAGCACGTTGGGACCCACGCACACCTGCTGCTGGCAGAGTACAGCCTCAGAGCACCCTTCGTGCCCAGAGACCCCGGGACGGCCTTCAAAGCTTCCCCAACCGTGGCCTTGTCTAAATCCTTCCAATGCTGGGTCAATTCTACCCCCAGCCCCAGCTTTAGTCATAATTCCTTCCGTAATGCTTTTGTTGACACACTTTACCTTTATTTTTTTTTAAGATTTTTTTCATTCACTTGACAGAGATCACAAGCAGGTAGAGAGAGAGGGGGAAGCAGGCTCCCCGCTGAGCAGAGAGCCCGATGCGGGACTCGATCCCAGGACCCCGGGATCATGACCCGAGACGAAGGCAGAGGCTTTAACCCACGGAGCCCCCCGGGCGCCCCAAACTTTACCTTTAAATTAAAACCTCCCACTTCCCCGATGCAGACTTCAAACTACAAACCATCCCACCCGCACTCGGCCACAACGAATTCACGTCCTGAGATGTTACTCCCTCTGGCCTTGGTCTGCCTCCATCTCTCTACCCTAATCTTGCAACTGACTTTAAATTACCCTCCTACAGCCTGTGGCCCTCCAGATGGCGTGTCGCCCTGCCGAGCTCCTCCCCTAACCCTAACTGAATACGGGAATAACGGGGGACATTTTTTTAAAGTCAATGATGCGTATGGCTTCAGGGTTCCTAGAAATGCACACGGAGCTGAGAGAGGGAAGGCCATGGAGCTCTGGCGGTGCGGAAGCCTCGCGTGTCTCACCCCAGATTTGGCACGAGGGGCCTCCACACGGCGTCCGCGTTCTCGCAAAGAGGCTGCTTTTGCTGCTGTTTGTTTCCAAACCTTAATTGAATCTGATTTGACCAAGATCGCACCCTCGTGGCTCCTGCCCAGCCTAGGGGATCCCCCAGCCCGTGAGCAGGCGGCTGGGGAAGGGCAGGGCTGCCCATAGAGCCTCTGTCCAGACGCCCTCCCTACCTCTCCCGGCCTCGCTGCGCATCTGCTTCACACTCAGCTCTTCCAGCTGCTGCGCTGAGCCCCAGCCTCCGTCTGCCGGTGCACAGCCTGCCCCCCCCGGCCCAGGGCCCCTCCGGGTCGATCACAGACCCAGACAGCGGGAACAGAGATTCGGCAGACGACAGCCTCACCGACACGCGAAGCTCAACGGCCGGGAGCGAGGGAGAAATGCAGACCTCAACTCCTCCCAGGAAACGAACCACGCTGGCCCAGGAGGCCGGTGATGGACGTTCTGGACGTTCTGGCTGCAAACCACGGACCGCTCCAACCGGACCCTCTAATTAGAACTGAGCACATCAGCCACGCTCCGGGCTTTCAGGTCCGATTCAAAGCAGCAAAGATAGTCTTCTCCTTCTCGAAATTACAGCACGAAGGGCAGACCGTCTCACTGCTCACCTCGGCCCGTCGCAACCTGCTTTCTTGCTCATCTCTGTGAAAAGGGTCTGACACCCTGCACAATCTGGTTTACAGCCACTGTAGTGAGAGAACAAAGAACTGTAGGCATTGCTCTGGCTTCATGAGAAGACAAGCTCAGTAGACAGAGCGTTTCCCGTGTTTCAGGGTCATTCCGCAGGCCCAGGACACCACCCCAGCCATCCCCGCCGTGGAGGCCCCGGGGTCTCAGCTGAGGAGCCCAAGAGGCCCGTGTGGACTAACACCCCGCGGGCCGGGCCCCCACACAGAGAGCGGGCTTCGCTTAGCTGTCCATGAGAAGCACTTCTGAGCGCTGAGCACCTCATGCCCCGGTCCGCACTCAGTACGAAGCAATGCTGAGTCAGAAGGACCTCCCAGGACCCTGTCCCGCCCTAGGACAGAGGACTGACGAGCACTGAGCACTCCCAAGCCGGGTTAAAGGGGAGTGAATCGCACTCCTCGGACCAGGAACCCGGGGCCTGATGGGTCTTCCCGACTGGACACCAGAGGCTGCTTCCTCACGCTGTCCGAGGGCACACGAGTCCGAGCAGAGACATCGGGGTCTCCTGAACTAGAACGTCATCTTCTCAGAAAGACGGGGCCTAACCCGCCTGCTCAGCCAACGGGCTGAGTCAGACCCTGACCGGACCGGCTCGGGCGGACACGACTGGAACGCTGCCCGCCTGGACTCAGGCCACGAGAGCCGGCCCACACACGCTCCGCCGCGTGCCGGCCGCTGGGGAGCGACCAGACAGAACAGGAGCCTGGGGCGCGGCGTCGCGCACAGCGGGTCCCCGGCGCTCTGTCCTTCTCGTCCCCCACCGGGCAGCGCGGCGCCCGCCCAGATCCGTCTCAGACCCTGAGAAGCCTCGGCTCTGCGTGCCGGACCTCCCGTTTCGTCAGGCGCCGCTCGGGGCACGGCTGGCAGCGGTCAGATCTCCACCAGGCCCTGCCCGCCTGCAGCAGTGACCACAGCGTCACCCTCCGGGGAAGACACAAGACGGCGCGGCACCAAAACGCATTAAAAACGGGCACTCCAGGCTAGCCTGTCTCTGCCGGTTGGCTGACTGATTTATTAGACTTATTTAAAGTCCACATTTCTCCAAGCTCCCGGGTATGTGTACCAAAACAAACACACTTCACGTAAGTTAAAGTCAGCCCTTAAAGGAAGGGATGAGGCACTGTCGTGAGGACGCCACTGTGAAGCTGGCGGGGGTCCCCCGGTGCCCCAGACACACGGCAGGCGGCATGCTGTGTCCCCAGACCCACAGGCTACGTGCCAGCGAGGGGCACGGGTCGGGAGGTGGGGCCTTGCGGAGTGGCGACGTACAGTGGAGGCCATGCGGACGGAGCCCTGAGGTGCCAGAGGTGCCCTTACAAGCAGAGGCGGGGACAGAGCCCTCTCTCTCTCCGGAGCACACGGCAGGACGGCAGCTCCAGACGGGAGGGGGGCCCTGACCAGACACCACGGCTGCAGGACCATTACCCGCACACACAGCCTCCCCCGCGTGAGAAGGAAATCGGTGGCATTCTGTCACAGACCCCAAGAGGACGGAGAGAGACGGCTGCAAGATTAGGAGCCGTGATGCTGCCATTACCACACAGTGTGACCTTGGCAAGTCCTTTACCCTTCAGGATCCAGGTCTCCACCTACAAATGTGGAAGACAGCTAACGTTGTTCCCAACTCGGACCCATGCGTCCTCAAAGAAAACGGCATGTCCTTTGGGGGGGCTGCACCGTGACCCACCGGAAGGGGTTACTGGGTTTCAGAAGCTGAATTTGAACATGTGACCACGTCCCAGGTCACCTTGGGTCACCCTGTTCACCAGACTTTTCAAAGTAGGACAACCCACATTCTAAAGCATTTGCTTTTCTCCTTTGGCCTTTTTGAAGGACTTACATGGAAAGTGGCAACCGAAATTACATGTTTTGTTAGTAATTCAACCCCACAGAGCGAACAGGCACGGCAACCACGTGTGCTGGTGGGTCCTAATAAAATGGCAGGAAACCACAGGTCTAACACGGCTGTTCCAAAAGGCATTGCTTCCAGGGACAGCGGGGAACACTTCCGAGAAGGAACAGGGGGACTGAGTGTCAGGGCCATGCCCGAGCCAGGAAGGCCCGTGGCTCGGATTAAGGAGGGGTCGGGGCGACCGCGCCTGGTGTGAGAGGACGGGGAGAGGGCGTCTCCCTGCAGGTCACCAGTGCAGACGCCCCACCGCGCTCCTGCCTCGCTCTGCAGGGAGCACGTGACGGACGGAGAGAAACACCCGCAGTGCGACGCCGGGACACGCAGGCGGCTCCGAGGCAAATGCTGGCCTTTGGGGCTGAGACGGGAAGAAGCACAACAGGGCTGGTCTGCAGGGAGGCGCCCCCGCATGTCTGGGGAAGGCTCCGCGGCGGGAGGAGAAGGTAGAGAACCGTGCTCTTGACCCCTGGAAGCCCCTCTAGGGAAATGCAAAGGAAGCCCAAAGGCCACCGGCGGAAGGACACACGCGCCCAGGACACACGCGCCCCAACCGCGCACGACGCCCGGCACCGACAGCTCACACGCGCCAGAGCACCTCACTCCCCTCAGGCATCGCTCTCAGCAGTTCACGCGGTGGACATGGGCTGTGCAGACGGGAAAACCGAGGCGCACCCGCTAAGCACCTTGCTCAAAGGCGCACAGCCAGGACCGGCAGGACTCTGGTGTCGCCCAAGGGGTCGGCTCTGACGTTGCGTTTGCTCAAGACGCCAGCCCAGACCGAGCCCAGGGTAAAGGCGAGAAAGAGGTTCTATCGCCACAGTTACTGGTGTCAGGGAAATAATAACATTTTACCTGATAAACTGACAACACGTCATTCCAAAGGGTAAGGAATTAGAGACTCCATTGCAAGGGGAGAAAAAGGACGATGCCTTAACATGCTTTTGAAGATAAAATCCCGAACCAAGAGCTCAGCTCCAGTGCCCGCGAAGCCAACAGGCACAGGGGCGTGCGGGGCAGGACGCGCACTTCCACCGGACAGGGGCACTTGGTTTGCGCGTGAAAGTGGGCTTGACCACACGCCCCCCAACACGTCACCCACCTTCTGGGGTCTCGGGGCTCGAGCCGTCTTGCTAAGTAAGAACAAGGGTGGAAGACACAGTTCACTTTCCGAGTTCTCCTTCGAGAAAAGAGCAGGGCCCCGGGCTCCCTGACAGCTGGGAGCCGCCATGCAGGTGCCTCAGAGGCGGAGGTCGCCCAGCGGCGGTGAGGACAGGCCGGAGGTCGCCCAGCGGCGGTGAGGACAGGCCGGAGGTCACCCAGCGGCAGTGAGGACAGGCCGGACCGAGGACACCACCCGCTTGTGGAGGGGCGCAGGCGCAGGAGGCCGGCTTTCCCAGAACGGCTTTCTACTAGAATGCTGCTCTCTGAGTGTTTGCAATGACATCCAGGATCTTACCACACTATGTGAGATCAAGTAAACACAATAAGACAAAACACAAGCACGCACATCCACGTGCACACACGTGCGTGCACATCACCGCCTGGGACTTGGGGTGGCTGGCAAGCCTCCAGTTTGTGACTTCTCCACATCCGGAAATGGGAAGAGGGCTTTCTTTGGCCGGTTGGGCTGTGGTTTTGGACCAGAGCCTTCCCTCCCCAGGGCTGGAAGGGGCCACAGCATAGCCAGTCGCGGGCCCTCTGGAACGCCTCGGCCGCACGGGCAGGACAGGACACAGGCCGGGCGGCGCGGCGTCAGCAGGAACAACGTGCGCTCCACGCAAGAGCAGAGATCAAGCGTCCTCGGGGACAGAGGAGTCATCTACCCGTCCCTCTGGGACCCAGCAGTCACCAGCAGGGACCCGGGCGGTAACTGCCCCGCCCTCGGCGTAGACGCTGTTGCGGCAATCTCTCTCTCCGTGAGCACAGGAGCGCGGGACCCCGAGGTCACAGGATGAACCCCCGGAGCGAGGGGAGAAGACCTGCCCCAGGGGTGAGTGACAGCAACATCATCAGGGCTGCAAAGAGCTTTCCAGAAACCCTCAGCCGCCTCCTCACCAGAAATGAAAGGCTCCTGGGAAGCCAAGGTCCCTCTGCTGTTGCCTGAGGAGCCGCCTCTCCCGTTGCCGTGGCAACCCCGGCATCCCCGCACTTGGAATCCCCGCACTTGGACTCCTGGGCCGGAGGGAGTCTGCGGGCGCACAGAGCCCCCCTTGGCCTGTGGCTCCCCTCGCCTCTGCCGCAGGGGAAGGACCACCACAGCGGCTCCAGGCCCAGCCACGCAGGCGGGCTCCTGGCACCACTTACGCGCAGGAGACACAGTCCTCCCCGTGCCCCTGGGCAGTGAGCCGAGCACCCGGCCCACACTCGGGGACAGCAGCGGAGACGCTTCTGCATCCGCAGCCCTGAGCGCATTGCTATGAAATTATCGGTGAACGGCCAGTGGCCACCCAAGAGCCCAGCCCGCGCTCCCTGCCGTGCCCACCCTCATGTCTGCCTGCCTGATGGCGGTGGGCCAGCAAGACGCACATCCCCAAGACTCCCGGAGGGTCAGCAAGTCCCCCGGCGACCCGTCCCCCGGCAGATGGCCAGTGGCAGGCCAGCCCCCGCGAGCCCATGACCGCACGGCACCGACCGATCCAGCGCAGCAGGCTCCCTGACGAGAAGGACGCACCCTGCGAATCTGGGACAGGACCTCTCCCCTCTCTCCGCTCCAGACACCCCCGCGCAGCCGGGATGCCCTAATGATGGGAAAGACCAAGATACCAGAAAAGCAAAACCACTTTTCGCGTGGACACTGTCTAAGGAAACTGGTCATGCTTCCCCGGACCCGAGCGGGCTACACGAGAGTCAGTTTGATCCCAAACCCTCCCGAACCTGAGAACCAGACACAGGGAATGGAAGGCGCCGTTTCCTTGAATAGGACTTAGCTGCCCAGAAAACCCACACAAGAATTATTTTTTTCACAGGTGCTTCAAAGAGGCCGCGAGCACTAACCCGGGACAGTTTGAAGTGAACCTATGGGTCGTGCTTCCTACACGCTGAGCAGACCCGCAGGCCCGTCCCGACCAGTTTCACTTTCCAGATCACCACGGCCCCTCGCCGAAGCTGCTCGGGCTGAGCCAGGGGCCAGAGCAGGGCCTGGACCATGAAACGGTGAGTTACGTAGCTAGTTGGCTAGTCTGTGACCCACCCCAGGAATGAACCACAGAGCAGCCTTCAGGTTGGATTTCAGGGAAAGGAGAGAACACCGTCCTCGTCCTCTTCTTGGCAGGTCCCGGGGTGGTCACACCTGCTGCTTTTCCAGAGAACCCCACATAAGACCTAATGTCACCTGAGATGCCCTCCTTGGTTTCTGGGGTGCCTGGTGGACCCCCAGCCTGGCTCGCACGGGACAGATGGCCAGCCAAAGCTGCCCCCGACCCAGGCGTTGAAGGGAACGTGCCGTGCGAGCTGACGGGGAGACCAGGATCTGGGCCTTCACTGGGCAATGAGGCATCTGGTGTTAAAAATATTCCAAAAAAGGAGTTCCTCGGGGTGCGTCAGGTGAGCGATGGACTCTGGGTTTCAGCGCAGGTCATGATCTCAGGGTCCTGAGGTTGAGCCCCAGTCGGGCTCCCTGCCCAGTGCAGAGTCCACTGGAGATGCTCTGTCTCCCTCTCCCAGCCCCTCACCTCACTCTAAAATGAGAGGGAAAAAAGAAAAAAAAAAACCTGCAGAAAAGAGGAACATGGAGAGAAAGGGTTCAAAGAAGGTGGAAGTAACTTTGAAAGAAACACTGTGGAAGTCCGCAGACCTAGTGGCCGGGGACCAACGCCGTGCCCCACACATTCACCCGCACCCGCGCAGTCCCCACGCATCCGTCGGCGGCCAGCAGGAGCCACGCCTCACCACAGCATCACCTGCTGGTGACCCCACACTTGGGAAGGAGAGGTGTGACTTTACCCCTGCTCCGGGACAGGGAGGGACTGCCCTCGGGCTGCTCCTGGAGAGCCCACTCTTCCACTGCAGCGACACGTTTCCGGGACACATGGGCTCCGGACAGGAGAGAGGCCTAAGGAAGGGCGCTGCAGATGACCAAGTTCCAGGGGGACGTCTGAGGCGGGACAGGGCCTGCCGTGACATGGGCGGACAGACAGGAGCTCTGCCCCTGACCCCACTCAGTGCGAGGGTCCGCCGACAGAAGGACAGCAACGGTGGGTCTCACTCGAGCGGATTCGGGGGGTGGGGGCGCAGGTCTGACTTCCCCACGCCTGTCTGTGCGAGCCCTGGCCAGCCTCACTCGAGGCCCAGCTCGTGAGGAAGAAGGGGTCACCCGGGGCTGGGGGGGCAGACTCAAGAGCAGACCCCACTGGGACCTCGGAGAAGGAACACCTTCTCCCTCACAGGGACACGTGGGTCACTTCCTATGAGTTTTCCCCATCAAAAAGCCACAGCGGAGCTGACTTGTTGGAAACAAAGGCAAACTTGTCACCGAGCCACAGCCTCGGGGGTCCGAGCCAGAGCTGGGCTGGGGGCAGCAGAGGGAATGTGCAGGAGCCGGGTGTCGGGTTCTCCATCTGGGAAGCCCAGCTCGTGTCTGTGCCCCCGTGTCGTGGGCTCCGCTGACCTGGGGCAGACCCTACTCTCAGGATGCCCTTTCCTTCCTGTCTCTTAACCACCTTCCCTGCCGACTTCACCGTCTCCGGCAAGGGAGGCCTCCCGCAAGCAGGCAGCTCTCAGACCTACCAGCCTCACGACTAAGTCGTCAGATTAAAACGCCAGACCAAGCACGTCAGACCCGCGCCCGCTCCCATCTCAGACTTCATCGGGGGCTGCCGTCGTGATCCCACGTGGGTCAGTGGTGTTTCTTCTCAGACTGAAGAGTTTCCCAGTCAGAAGCCAGCACTCGGGATCTCCACGGGAGGGCGGGTCCGTGCCGATGCCTCCACCGTCCTCATCGGCCACCCACAGGCGACCAAACTCTCCCGCCGACAAACGACCTCCCTCTTGGGACAGAGTCTAACACACACTGACCAAAGGAGGGACTAGGAGCCTCCACTCAGTGGCTTCGCCAGCAGACAGGACGCCCACGTTCCCTATCACTCTCATGACGTGCCCCTGAGTGAGGCCACTGGTCATCCACAGCTCGCCGTCCATGCTTGGTGTCACAGAACAATCCAGAAAACCACAGCAAGAACGCTCACGGGAGCCACACGTGGGCAGCACAGCCTGTCCAGTGGCACAGGGGCTCACAAAACAGGAACTTGAAAACCCTCCCCAGGGTCTAGTTTCACTTTCCAGTGGGAGACACTAGGAGGCGGGAAATCAAGGCATCTTGTCGGAGGCTCCGGGGGCGACGCCCCAGCAGCAGGCGCCGGGGTGCGGAGCCCTGTGTGTGTGTCATGAGCCAGCAGCAAGCGTCATTTCAGATCCAAAGAGAGTCGCTTGGACTCTGTGACACAGCACCCGTGACCCCACAAAGCCAGGTCTTGCTGCCGGGAGGCGCCGCCGAGAAGGCCCGCAGCAGCGGTGGCGACTCCCACCCGGGAGGCTGTACTTCCTGGGGGGCACTGGGCTCCTTTATCCTGAGAACCAGGGGTTCACTCTGCTCCTGCCATCTCAAGTCCAAACTGATGCCAGAGGGCTGTCCCATGGCCACACGCCAGCTCAGCCCGGGAACATGATGGAGAGACACAAGCAAAAGAGCCAGCACATCCAGGCCCCGACACAGGCGTCCTCACACCCCGGCCACGGGAACGCCCACAACACGGGGACCCTAGGTTGTTACTGACTCCAGCCACGAGAAACAGCCCCGGAAATCTCATCCCACATGGCTCGGCTCTGTCGCCAGGACGCAGGGGACGAACGCGTCCTGTGCGGTGCAGGTGCGGGCCACACGCGCCAGGCCTCAGCAGAGCCCCGGAGAGTCTGCCAAAGCCCTGCCTGGGAGGGCACTTCCCGGCACACAGGTGAGCTGGGCTGCTAACCAGCCCCACAGCTCAGCCTCAGTCCACTCGTGCAGACGTGCCCCGCTCCCCAGAGAGACCTGCCTCAGGCCGGGCAGTTCGTGTTCAGGGCAGTAGTGCCCTCCCCTACTCGCTAGCACCATCGGCGGCATCACGGCAGTCCCTGGGCTGCTGGTAACCCGGGACACAGCCCTCCCTGAGGCCACCTCTGATGAAAGCCCCTTCCATAGGCAGCCGCCTCTGACTTCTCGTTGGAGGATGGCCACGGTCTCGACAGCCCGTCCAAGACCACAGCCGCAGACGCTGCTGTCCCTGGAGGCCCCGACACAACGTGTGTGTGAAGCCTGTTCCCCACCCCCCAGGTACTGTGCACACAGACACCGTGGGCCGCGCGGAAAGCCCAATTTACGCAAGGGTAGAACGGGGCGGGGGGTCCCGAAGGCGTCTGCTTTCTGGACAGGACTGTAAGTCCCCTGCTCCTCCTTCCGACAGGCTGGATGGACACGTGCCGCCCTCCCTCGGTGCATGAGGACAGGCAGCGGCCCCTCTGCCCGGGAGGCACCGTCTTCCAACCCAAACCTCTAGGTCCTGAGAAGCAGACACGTATGCCGGCCCTGCTTCTAGGAAGGAACGCTCCTGATCGATGCATGACCTGGAACTGAAACAATTTTCCTGGAATATAGTTTCCAAACGCAGAAGAACAACTTGAAGCAGCTCCTGGGCACAGGCTGCTTCACAGCGAGCACTGCTGGGGCCCCGTGTAGGGACCAGCGCCCCAAGAAGGGTTCCACCAAGGTCTTCAGGTGACGCCAACTACCCCGTAACACCGGCCCTTTAAACGTTCCCCAAAACACGGATTCTCCCTCAGGGAGAAGCCTCGGGTTTCATTATATAAACCATCAGCCTTAGGAAGAGCCCACCTGGCCTGGGATTCCACACCAGAGAGAAGCACGTGTCTGCCAGAGAGAGGGCGCAGCCCTGCTTCCGACGACGCCCTGCGGACCTCGTGCCCGGTGACCGACCACCGCCTTGAGGGCTAACACACCACAGTCCACTCTTTGTCACTGTTGGGTGGACCAGCAACTAAGTGGTTCTGTCCTTCCCATGTGGCCTCGGTCAGCGGATGGCTCACTGGAGCTGAAGGGTCCATGGTGACCTCCTTCCCAAGTCCAGAGGCTCATGCTGGCTTTCAGCTGGGGAGCTTGTGAAACCACTTAAAAGCATAAAGTTGGCCATTTGCATGTCTTCTTCAGAGAAGTGTCTGTTCATGAATTCTGCCCATTTCTTGATTAGATTATTTAGTTTTCAGGCATTGAGTTTGATAAGTTCTTTATAGATTTTGGACACTAGCCCTTTATCTGATATGTCATTTGCAAATATCTTCTCCCATTCTGTTGGTGGTTGTTTCATTTTGTTGACTGTTTCCTTTGCTGTGCAAAAGCTTTTGATCTTGATGAAGTCCCAATAGTTCATTTTTGCCCTTGCTTCCCTTCCTTTGGCGAGGTTCCTAGGAAGATGTTGCTGTGGCTGAGGTCGAAGAGGTTGCTGCCTGCGTTCTCCTCAAGGATTTTGATGGATTCCTTTCTCACATTGAGGTCCTTCATCCATTTTGAGTCTATTTTTGTGTGTGGTGTAAGGAAATGGTCCAATTTCATTTTTCTGCATGTGGCTGTCCAATGTTCCCAGCACCATTTGTTGAAGAGGCTGTCTTTTTTCCATTGGACATTCTTTCCTGCTTTGTCGAAGATTCATTGACCATGGAGTTGAGGGTCTATATCTGGGCTCTCTATTCTGTTCCCCTGATCTATGTGTCTGTTTTTGTGCCAGTACCATGCTGTCTTGATGGCTATGGCTTTATAATATAGCTTGAAGTTAGGCATTGTGATGTCCTCAGCCCTGGTTCTCTTTTTCAACCTTCCCCTGGCAATTTCGGGTCTTTTCTGGTTCCATACAAATTTTAGGATTCTTTGTTCCTATTCCATGAAAAATGCTGTTGGTATTTTGATCAGGATGGTATTGAAGGGTTAGATTGCTCTGGGCGGCGGAGACATTTTAACAATGTTTATTCTTCCAATCCATGAACAAGGACTGTTTTTCCATCTCTTTGTTTCCCTCAATTTCTTTCATGAGCGTTCTGTAGTTTCTAGAGTACAGATCCTTTACCTCTCTGGTTAGGTTTATTCTCAGGTATTTTAAGGTTTTTGGAGCTATTGTAAATGGAACTGATTCCCTAATTTCTCTTTCCATAGTTACATTGTTAGTGCATAAGAAAGCAACTGATTTCTGGGCATTGATTTTGTATCCTGCCACATCACTGAACTGCTGTGTGAGTTCTAAAAACCTGGCAGCAATGTCCACAATCGCCAAACTATGGAAGGAGCCGAGATCCCCTTCAACAGACGAATGGATCAAGAAGATGTGGTCCATGTATACAATGGAGTATCACGCAGTCATCAGAAAGGATGGACACCCACCATCTGCATCGACAAGGACGGGACTGGAGGGAGTTATGCTGAGTGACATAAGTCAGACAGAGAAGGACATTATCATACGGTTTCGCTCACATATGGAATGTAAGGAATAGCACGAAGGATCATAGGGACAGGGAGGGAAACCTGAAGGGGGAGGGGAATCAGAGGGGGAGACAAACCATGAGAGACTCTGGGCTCTGGGAACCAAACTGAGGGCTTCAGAGGGGAAGGGGTGGGGGACGGGGTGACAGGGCGAGGGGCACTGAGGAGGCACGTGATGTGGTGAGCACTGGGAGTTACGCACAGCCGCGAATCACTGAGCACTACGTCAAAAACTAATAGTGTACGTATGCTGGTTACCTGAACGTAGTAAGTAAGTCAGGAAATAAGTAAGAGAATAAAATAAAATAAGGTAAAATAAAAAGCTTCAAAAAAAAAGCATAAAGTTGAACAAAAATCAAAATGGCCTCACGAATGCTTCAGCAAATCTCGATTTCATTTTTTTTTAAGATTTTGTTTATTTATTTGACAGACAGAGATCACAAGTAGGCAGAGAGGCAGGCAGAGAGAGAGGAGGAAGCAGGCTCCCCGCTGAGCAGAGCCCAATGTGGGGCTCGATCCCAGGACCCCGGGATCATGACCTGAGCCGAAGGCAGAGGCTTTAACCCACTGAGCCACCCAGGCGCCCCTACAAATCTCGATTTTAAAGTAACCTTTTCCTCTCTCCCGCACACCTCTCCTCCTCCCTCAGCCTTTCATTTTAGGAACCCGGTACCACCCTAAAGACACGACGGGGGAGGCTGGCGGCAAGGACACGATTCTTGTCC
The DNA here is from genome assembly GCA_004024625.1 of Mellivora capensis. NCBI lineage: Eukaryota > Metazoa > Chordata > Mammalia > Carnivora > Mustelidae > Mellivora > Mellivora capensis. The sequence goes on from PISX010006826.1 coordinate 50,196, forward strand.
CAGGCGGTTAGATCCTGTTGTTCACCCCAAACCCAGCCCCCTCCACCCAGGCTCGCGCTCTTCTGCAGGCGAGCGCCCGCTGCAGCCTCCTCTGCCCGGTGAAGCAGTGAAGGTATTTTTCCTCCTCATCCCAGAATCTGTCTCTGCGCTGTTTGGGCTCTTAGGCGCGGCATCTGTTTCTGAAACACCCTGGCTGCTCACACAGAGCTCTCGCCCTCCACCGGCTGCACAGGCTCCTCCAGGGGCAGGAGGGCAAAGGAGGCTGGACGCCAGAGCCCAGACAGCGTCACTTCTGCCCATTCCACGAGCCGAAGTCAGCCGCAGGCCAGCTCGGACTCACGGGGGACAGGAACTCTCTGTCTGTGGGACGCAGGACAGAACCACGTTGCAAAGGAAGGCCAGCCGTGCAGAGACCAGGAAACACGGCCCTCCCCGCCGCCCTGCAGCCAGAAGACCGGACGTAAACCACCTCTCGGTTCCCGTAATTCTCCTACCACGGTTTTTGCAGGAGACTCTTCAGAAGTAAATGTAAGCAAAGGTTTAATAAACAATCATGCCCTAGAACTGGCCTTCCTGCTGCCTTGGGGAACCTCAAGACGGTCGCGCAAGTGCCTGAGTGAGACCGCTAGACGGTGACAGTGGCCCTATCGCCCTCCTGCCCCTCGACTGTGGGCTCAGCTCACACGGCCCCTGGCCAAGTCCCAGAGCAGAAAGGTCACCCACCGACCCACGGCACCGTGGGTCCGATGCACAACCAGTGCTTAGAGCCATGGGTCTGAGCTCTGCTGTGTGGCGGCAGCACTCTCCGCGGCAAGGCCCTCCCTCTGATGATAGCCAATGCTTCCCTACCCCAGTGACGCGCTTGGTCCAGCTTCCCGAGGTCGCTGCACGTCTCCCTCCCTGCCTCCTCCCACGCTGCATGGGTGAGACCACACACGGCGGCTCTGCGGAGTCACGGCAGGAGCGTGGGGCACTTGGCCTGGCCTGCTCGGGGGGAGGACAGCCTCTCACCACCGGAGCATGGCTGGGCTCTAGTCCGGTAGCTCTCCTCGCCTCAGAGCACTTGGCCTTGGCATCCTCCTTTCTTATGAGACGCTCTAGGACTCTCTCAGTAAGACTGAAATAACTGGCCCGTGCCCCAGGGGTCTTGCCTCAGTCACAACCTTGGCTTTGCTGGCCATGTGGGGGAGAAAGGAGATGTTCAACAGAAAAGGGCACCGGCTTCCGGAAGCCCGCGGCAAAGCACCTGCTGTCGGCTCCGTCACGAGTGAGTGTCCCTGGCCACACGGTACCCCGAGGACAGACTTCCTGAGCTCCGGGGGTTTTCATGTCCTGCCCTGGGATGTGTGGGGTGAAGCCGGCGCTGTCCACCCCCAGCCCTCTCCCTGCCCTTTCAGACTGCCATGAGAGCTTCTGCTCTGCCTCACCCCGGCGGCCCAGGGTCTCCGACAAATCTGTTCTCCGTGACATCAGAGGCTACACATCACTCCCTGCACGCGGCCTTCGGCAGCCAAAGGACCCGTTCTTGCGACATGACCGCCTACGTTCCCGCGTGCTGGTGCTTCTCCCACACCCACACCGCAGGCAAGGAGGCAGGAAGGACCCGCTGGGCTTCTGTTTCTGAAAAGGGAGGGGAAGCGCTTCTTGCTGGTGTCACTGCCCCAAGACGCCCCCCGTGGACCTGGGGACCACAGGGCACCCGTCTCTGCGAACAGCCTGCCGTCTCCACCCACAGGCCTCCTGGTGCGTGTGGCTCTCAGAGTTGGCGGAGCAGAAAGCAGGGTGACCACCGTCGCGAAGCTCTAGGAGCCCAGATGGAGGAGGGCCGTCTCCCGCTCCTAGGGCCCCACGTAACCTCCACGAGGAGAATGCTATTTTCGTTGCAAACCCAAGGAGAACCTGAAGGGAGAAGCCAGCCTTCTGGCCGCATTTCAACGAACGGCGGATAACAACGACCCCCTTGGTTGCAGCCAACGACCAGCAAGCTGGCGGTATTTCCTGGGACCCTTCCACCCCCACAACCTCCCGTCTGCCTGCACGTCAGGGTTTGGGCCAATCCTTTCCCCTTCCCATCTACCCAGAAATGCTCTCGCATCACAGCCCTGACGCCTACCTCCCTTGCGTCCTGCGTGTCCTTCGCCGTCACAGCTGCCTCTGGCCTCAGGGTCTCGCTCCGCACAGCCGTCCACCCGCCGTGCCCTCCCCTGGACCGCGGTCCCCGCCACAGAAAAAGGCGCACCAGGACCACACCCCCCGCCGCCCGGTGCTGCCCTGGCCCGGGAAGCGCTGCCTGCGGAGACCCTGAGCCCATGAGCCACACCCCCCACCCACGCTGGGACTGCTCTCCCGCTGCCCCTTCTTCTCGGGGGGAAACCATTCCCGCATGGACAGCTCACCACCCCTCGTCCCACGCCACGGAGTCCAGTCGTCCTTCCTTACTGGGGTCAAAACCCCAACCAGCCATAGGAACGGTCTGCTCTCCCTTTCCGGCATATAAATGCATGTGTATCCACGCACATGTGCACACACATACACATGCGTGTGCGTGCCCATCCTTCCATCTCTCGGGCCCTCCTGGGAAGCTGCGTGTGCTCCGGGTCAGGTCAGAGTCTCGTCTCCTGATCCGACAGCGCTTAACCCCCACCCCCAGCGGTGCCCCATCCCCACTGTGTCCCACTGGAGGTCGAACTCCTCGGCCCTGTGGGGAGATGCATCGGCACAGACAACACGAAGCACCACGGCCACGCTTCTTGGCGAGAGACAGGAGCAGGACGTGATTAGAGCTCGGCGGCACCGGGACCCAGCGTGCACGCGGCGCGGGCAAGGGGAGAGGCGCACTCCTGCTGGACGTGTGCAGACAGGGGCCCCGAGAGAGGAAGCAGGGGGGCACGCCTCCAGGGAGCTCGCGACGCTGTCCGCTGTCCACCGTGTCACGGCCTCGGACAAGTGGCCACCAGATAGCCTTCCAGGCCACCTCCTGCAGGGGACACTGACGGGCCGGTGGCGACCATCCTCTTGGGCACGGCAGGCGGGGAAGGAGACGGCGCGGAACGAGTCAGAGTGGAGTGAACCACTGCGACGTGGTAAGCAGGACACGGCGGGGTCGGGAGACCCCCGGAAGACCCCCACGCGGCGGCACCACTCACACGTCACTCCCTCCCACATGCCTCTTGCCTCCAACGCAGGACACTCGCCGCAGTCACGAACTCGGCCGGGCGGGTGCAGCCTCCCGGAGCCGCGCACGGGAGCCCAGGATTGCCCGAGGCGGACGGGGAGGGCGAGGGCACCCGCGGACGCACCACAGAGGCAGGTGGGGTTGACGCGGGGAGCAGGGCCGTCCGCTCAGACACAGCCTGCGACCTCGTGCCCTCGCTCTGCGCCTGCAGCCCCCACCTCCCCACCCCCACCCCTGCCACAGGCCCAGGTGCGAAGGTCGTGAGGCCCCACCGCAGGCCAGAGGGAGAACCGGAGCCGCCGGTAACATCTGCCTCAGGCCGACTTCACCAAGGGCGAGACAGGAGCCCTTATGTCTACGACCTTGGAAGCTGCGCCTCGGGGCACGCTTCGCGCTGGGAAAAGGCCGCTGACGGGGTCTGTAAGAGGAGAAGCAACCCCGTCCTGTGGCCCCCACGTCCCCCCGGCCGGGACGAGGGTGATGCACGGCCTCCACGTCCACAGGAGGAGACGCAACCGCGCGTGTGTGCGCATCTGCACACGTGTGTGCACACCTGTTTTATGCGTGTACGTGCGTGCAGCATCCGTGCGTGTGTGCACGTGCTGTGCGTGTGCGTGTCCCTGTCGTGTGCCTGTTGTCCCATGTGAGCCTCTGTGTGCGTCTGCACGTGTGTGAGTGCAGGCAAGAGTTCACGTGTCACACGTGTGTGTGCTCACACTGCGTGAGCGTGGGCACGTGTGCGTCTTTGTGTGTGTGCGTGTGTGTGCGTGGGTGTCTTCATGTTTGTACAAATGTGTGTGTGCAAGTGTGTGCAAGTGTGTTCATGTGGGTCCGTGTGTGTCTTCATGTGTGTGGGTGTGCGAGTGTGTGCGTGCATGTGTCTTCGTGTGTGCGTGGGTGTGCGGGTGTGTGTGTGTCCGTGGGTGTGCGAGTGTGTGCGTGCATGTGTCGTGTCTTCGTGTGTGCATGTGTACACGTGTGTGTGTTCACACGTGTGTAGGAGGCTGTGCCCTGCACACGAGACTTCTGGAGGCTCCAACCACCTCAGTCCCCAGGCGTTCAAAGCGCGGCAAAGCCGAGCGAATCCCCAGCAGTGAGGGCTCGTGGGCAGGGCACTGCCGTGGGCTGCCTTCCTGCGGTTGCTGCCGGCTTGGCACGAGTTCCCTACGTTCCTGCAAGACGGCCTTCTCAGCTCACAGCTCAAATTTTATTAAGTAATTCCATGGGGAAATAAGCTTTTATATACAAAACTTCGCTTTATAAATAACTTGTCCGTAATGCAGAGTAGTGCACTCATTCATAAATCATGGTTAACGGAAGCCATGGATCTGGCAGGGTACAACTTTTCCTGAAAACCTAGAAAAACAGTGCGTTGCGATAAAGCCCAGAAGGACTACAAAACTGAAGAGCGTTCGCCCACAATCTCCAAAAGCTACGGGCATAGCGTTCTCCCTCACAGACATTCAAGCACTTACAATAAGGTTAAAGTCCTTGCACACCTAACACACACTACGCACAAATACATATTGGCTGGACCACTGGAGCTTCGTGGGGTCGATCACAGCGAGACCACCTGCCTGGGGACCGCGTCCACAGGAAAGCCCGGGCGCGGCCACTCAGCACCTCCCAGAACGGGGCACCGGCTTATCATCCTGAGCACGGTAAAAAGACGAGTCCGGAAAACCCACAACACTAAGCCAGTCCAGAAAGCCAATCAGCACCATCGGCAGGCCACCGGAAGGCCAAGGACGCCTGCCACTGCCGCCATGAGAGACCAAGGGACAGCAGAGCCGGAAGGCAGCAGACGGAGCACGACAGGAAGACCCCAGCCCAGGGCCAGGTCCGCGCCCCAGAGCCCCTGTTGTGGGAGCACTGGGACCACCAGTGCCTCTGAGAAGCCACCATTCTAACGGGAACCTGGCTGCCCAGCCCGGGTGGACAGGAGCCCGACGTGGACTGCTGACATTTCTGTGAGGTGTTGACCCCAATGGCCCAGAGGACACAGTGGCAGCTGGGAAGCTGTGCCTGCGGCACACCACAGGCCAGCAGGGTGGCTGGGGGGCGAGTGGGAGAGGCAGGGCTAGCGAGCAAGCGGAGAGTGGGTCGGGAGGCAGAGGAGGCCTCCCTGGAGGGCACCGAGGACAGGGACATCGTGAAATTGAGACGACGTTGCCTGGAAAAATATCCCCAAAGCATCCTGCGCGGTCGTTGGCGGGAGGCCAAATCCTAGCAGCGCCGAGCTGAGACTGACGAGGGTGCAGAGAGGGTTCGGGATGGGGGTCCCCGGGGCACGGGGTCACCAAAGCATGGGGTCACTGAGACACGGGGTCACCGAGACACGGGATGAACTGAGGCAAGGGGTCGCTAAGACACAGGGTAAACTGAGGCAAGGGGTCTCCGAGACACGGGGTCACCGAGACACGGGGTGAACTGAGGCAAGGGGTCACCGAGGCACGGGGTGAACTGAGGCAAGGGGTCACCGAGGCACGGGGTGAACTGAAGCAAGGGGTCACCAAGGCATGGGGTAAACTGAGGCAAGGGGTCACCGAGGTACGGGGTCACCAAGGCATGGGGTCACTGAGACACGGGGTAAACTGAGGCAAGGGGTCACCAAGACACGGGGTAAACTGAGGCAAGGGGTCACCAAGACACAGGGTAAACTGAGGCAAGGGGTCACCAAGGCATGGGGTCACCGAGACACGGAGTAAACTGAGGCAAGGGGTCACCGAGGCACTGTGTGCAACCACAGATGCACACACGTGACACACTTGTGCACACATGCAAATGTACTCAGCTACATACACACATGGAGACGTGCATCCACATGTCTATTCACCCAGAAACACACGTGTCCACACCGCTGCCCACCTCCCGCCTTCCTGCTCCTTGTGGCTGAGGGAAGGGCCGTCCGGCGGCCGCGGGTGCGTCCTCTGGGCAGGGAGGCAGGCTGTTCAGCGTGGCGGTGTGGGACTCCTGCACCTCTGAGCTGAACGACCGTGGCCCTGGGCTCTCAGAGCTGTGGTCATGAAGGACCCTGCTCTCCAGCAGAACAGCTTCTGAGCTCCCCGTGCTGCCCAGGTTTGCAGGTCCCACTCCCTCCGTCACACTCTACTCCGCGGCCATCTGTGCCTCCCCCAGCCTCCAGTGGAGAGCGGGGCCCCGGGCCATGGCCAGCCTCTGCTCCCAAGGGCTCCAGTCCCCTGGCAGCTAGAGGGAAAAGACTCGTCCCCTGTGGGGTCCCGACTCGGTCTGTGGGTGGCCCTGGGCCCCTGCCCCCGTCCCAGGCCCTGACGTCCAGGAAGCTGAGGGGGGCTTCACTGAATGTCCTGGGGTCCCAAAGGGCGCGGGGTGAGAACAGCCCCCCCTGCCCGGGTCCAAAGACGCATGGAAACTGACCGGAAAGCCGAAGGACAGCCGGTCCGGACGCGGGCGAGTCACCAGCCTCTTGCCTTCACACACTCTGCTGACCAGGGCTGGACCTCCCCAGTAACTACCACCCCTCCGGTGCACGTCAGGCCTCCACCTGACCCCTCTTACACGTGGACACCCTCATTTCACCCTCTGGGAAGGGCCGTTCAGAAGGAGGCCATGGGGTTCGCTTCTGGAGCTTGCGGGCATCATGGCCCCAGAATCAGCAGCTGAGCCCCGGACGGAGGGTAACAAGCTGTTGAGAGTGGACAGGACCTCCTAAGTGTGTCGCGCTGCGGCGAACCCTGGTGATTTAGGAGAGGAGACGGGACGCCAGAGCTGAAGACATCTCTGTGGTTGTGAACGTTCACGTCTCACCGGGAGGGGTGGCATGTCCCACACACAGCGTGTCGCGAGGACTTCACAACGTGACTCTGAGACGTTCCTCCAAGCCCGGCGCCCCATAACCCCATGAGTTCCTCAGGCCTTGGGGGCCGGCACCGCCGGTCCCGCGGAGTCCTGCCTGTGCCGGCAGAGCTGGGCCCCCTCCCCTCTGCTCTCCCTGCCAGACCACCTTCCGCATGGGACCCGGTTTGGGCCAGGGCATCCCATCGCCTGGGTGGCCTTCTTCCCCCATGGCGGGAGGAAAGGACCCAGTGCTCTCGTCACTCCCTCACACGCGCTCCTGAAGCAGGCGGCCTGGCAGCTGGAGGTCACGTGGAGGCACACGTTTCCCGTGAAAGCCAAACCTGGCACAGTGTGTTCCACAGACACTGGTGGAAAGGAAGGAATGGGGGAGCCGGTGGGAAGAGGGCCAGGAACACATCTTGGAAAGGCTCCAGCAGGGGCGACTGCGGGGACAGCTGAAGGAGTCAGGGACAGAGGGGACAGAAGCCCACACCATGGAACCAGAACCAGAGTCCTCCCTGTGGGGGCTGTTCACCCAGTTTCACTCCCCGGGGTCAGATTCGGGGGATAGAGCGGTGGGCAGGGGCCCCGCCAGCGGGCTGGACCCAGTGCACGCAGCCTGCCCTGCCATTTGAGGACGCGCGTCCTCCCGAGCCCATGCCTGGCCTTCGAGTGTGCTCCTTCAGTATTTACGGCCGGTTCACCGGGGCCCGATCATATCGCACCTCTGTCCCACTCTCATGCTTTCTGAAGCACTTCAGCCCATCCTCCCTGGGACCTCAAGCTGCTTCTCCAGGACCCACCCGAGACCCACAGTAGATAGCGGAAGACAGGCGCGTTCCCCTGCTCCTTGCTCCTGGATGGGCCCTGAGGACGGGGAGCGGCCCTCTTACTGTTAGACTTGCTGTGAGTGCACACGGTGCTCAAATTCAGAGCCCTGGCAGGGGCCCGGGGAGCATGCGGGGACACTGGGGCCAGGGTACCCTCCGAGTGCTGGTGTCCCTCAGGCTGCCAGCCGGAGCCAGGCTCAGATCTAAGTGCTGCTGTCTTCAACATTAACAGGCATCCAATGGCACCACCTTCCACGGTGGCAGAAGACCAGAAGGCTTGACTGTCTCCTTAGGCTTCTCCAAATGACCCAAGCCTCTTCGCCATGAAAGCTCCAACCATCAGCGGGAAAGAAAAGACATCTCCTGAGAGCCCTGGCGTGTCTGGGAGGAGGACAATCAGGGACTCTGTGAGCCGCTGGAGGGTGAAGCTTCTCCCAATGATGCGTGTGTTTTCTGAGCCTGAATGAGACGGGTTCCCTTGTTGCCAATCGCCAGGCTTCCTTCCTCCTCTCTTTGCAGGGACCTGGGAGATGGTCCTGCTGGGAAGATGGTGGAAAGCTGCCCTCCCCTGGGAGGCTGCAAGGTGTGGACGGTAAGACTTGTCTCGGGACCAGGCAGCAGGGTCCTGTATAGGTGCGGGGCGGGCTTGGCCCAGGCTTTGGCCCCGGCCAAGGAGCGTGCAGCTCGGTGCTCCCACAGGAGACGCACAGCGGTGCTGGCCTCCGGGGTACAGGAAGGCAGCTTGCCATCCTGCGGCCCCCGATCCCTGCAGGCCGAGTCAGAGGGCCGGGCGGAGTGTGCGGCTCGGACAGCCGGGCCAGGCGGCACAGTGCACTCAGCACAGCACGTCTCCACGTCCTACTGCACAGACCCAGGGTCCTGAGCGGAACAAGGGTGTGAGACGTCCTCAGGGGGACTGAACCATCCACTCCCCTTCCTGTTGGCTCTGCCCAACATGGTGAATGCCGATGCCAACAGCCCAAATGAAGGCCCCATCCCCATGGACACGGCCTGTCCACTCTTCTCTACATCGGCACCGAGAGCCGGGTCCTCTAGGGGAGCCCCGGCAGCCTCACCCCTCCCTTATGATGCCAAAATGAGTTAGAAAAGAAAGAAAATAAGCAGCTAGATGAAACACTTCCTTTAAAGGGGGCCTTCCTTGACATCCAGGAACACCCCACACTGAATTCATCTTTGGTTTTACGGGACGCTCTGGAAGTCAGAGGCCACACGGTGAAACGGGCTTTTCCCACCCTGCAGCCCTTGCCAAGCGGCAAGGCGTTGCCATAAGGACATCGAGGTCCTGGGCCCTCTTCTGACCTCCTCTCCATGGAGCAGCCACGGCTCCATCTGCGGGAGTCACGGGGCACGACCAGGAGGCCAGGGTGGCTCCCCGGGGTTACCGGGGCCGGTCAGCTCTCCCGGGGCCTGGACACCGTGGCAACAGACCCAGAGGCCTATGCAGCAGGCCCGCTGCCTCTCCAGCATCCCCCACGCCTCTGAGAGGAGCGGCGCAAGCCAGACTCCAAGGCAGGAGCAGGAGGTGCGCTGGGGGAAGAGCCAGAACATTCCGTTCTGGAGGAATGCAGGGCCCAGGGCTGGCCTGTCCTGAGGACTCCGGACAGTTGCCCTCACAAGGTGGCATCTGGCTGTGCCTAACCCGACCCCAGGAAGGAGAGGTTTGGAAGGAGGGGCCCCAGCCAGTGAGGCCTCGGTGCAGGGACGGCCCCCACAGGTCAGCTCCCCTCGGACGGAGGGGAAAGCTCCGGTACCTGAGGACTGAGTTCAGTCGGTTGGAGAACCCACGGCTTCCAGATGAAACTCAAATACGCCAAATGGAAAAAAACCACCAACAGGCCAGACGGCGGGAAGAGCGGTGACGCTACCACACAGCGTCCGTTAACGTGGGAGCTGACAAGGCAGACACAGGGCGGCCGTGGAACCCCCGCTGCGCACCGAGGCCTCTGCCCGGACGCCGGCCCCCTGCATCCCGGACACGCTGCTGCTCCCCCTTCTCTTTGCTGCCAGAGGCGGAGAGGGCAGCACCGAGCCGCATGCCGGGCGCCTGCTGGGGTCCCCGCCCCGGAGCTGCGGGGCTTCTGGGCGGAGCGTGCGTGGGAGCCGCACCCCTGGGGCCCCTCCTGCGGAGGGTGGCCGAGCCGGTGAGCCGTGGGCCACGGCCGTGAGACTGCGCCTCAGGGCTCGAGCGGAGGGCCCTGACGACCGTCTCTGGACGAGGCCTGAGCCCTGGGCCCCTCTCCTGCTTGTGGAACCGGAGGAGATCCAACTTAGAACCCTCTTCTAAAGAGCTTCGGGCACACCCGCCCCCCGGGCTCAGGTCCAGGGACAGCCCACGGGCCACAGACAAAACCCAGCCTCTGCAGCTGTCCTCCTTGGGCCACCTCACTGCAAGGACCTGGAGCATTTCTTTACACGATGGGCTGTGCCCACGATGCTAGAAACGGTGGCTCCTGCCCCCACACCAGCCCCCACCCCAGCTCTGCCCCAGGAGCCTCGAGGAAGCCGACCAGTGGCCTCCACTGGCCCGTCCTGAGCACATTCGCCGGGCACTCTGCAGCACAGGTCTGATGCTCACCCACCGGTGGCCTCTGGGGACGCTCGTGCTGTGGTTCATGCCATCCTCACTGTGCTGGACTCTCGACTCTCCCGGGAGCAGGGAGGGGTCGGCAGCAGCCACGGCCCCTGCGGGACAGCTGCTTAGGGAGGCTTCCGGGGGTCAGCGAGGCAAGCCGGCCAGAGCACATGGGGCCGCCCCTGCAGACGCACGGGGCTGAGCAGAGATCCGGCGACCCCACTTCGGACGGCGTTGACAGGCTTGAAACGCGCAGCTCTTCCCAAGTGCGTGCTCTGCCTCTCCAGGATGTCCTCAAGGAAGGTCACGGTGGCGGCCACCCAGCGTTCAGCCGTGGAATCAGGGAGCACTCAGGGGCACTGTCGCCGTCCCTGACCACCCCCACCCTGCACATCCGCTGTGCTTCTCCAGGTACAACGCCCTGAGGGCCTGTTCCTGGGGACACGGGCGACGAGGGGAGCCGCCACGAGCAGCAGGCCCTCACGGAGCAGGCAGGCCGGCCAGTCCTCGGGCCCCGCACCCGGAAGGGGGCAGGAACGGCCCCGCAGGCTGGATGTGGTGAATTTTCGCCCTGATCCTCCTTGCAGCCGGGAAAGACCGGGAGGCCGCCGTCCTACACGTGGACCTTAATGGTGGCGCCCGCTCCCGCTGTTTTCCGTGAGCCCTTCCTGGTGACAGTGTGAGCGGCGGGAGGGGCTGGGGAGAAGCACAGACAAGGTCCCCTCTGGGCGCTCGCGGGGCACCGGGCAGCATCACGTGCGGACCTGACTTGTGCTTCTCTATAAGTAACCGGACGCTTCCTCGCGCCCATCAGCCAGACGCACATCCTCTCCGAACGCCCGTCCTCTACCTGTCCCTGTTAGGCTGTCCGCCTCGTCCTCCTGAGCTGGGAGCACCCGTGTCCTTTACGGGACGTGTGCGTGCCCACATCTCCCCCAGCCTGCAACTTGCTTGTCTCTCTCTCTCTCTCTCTCAGCGGCATCTTTGGATGAAAACGAGCCGTGGCTTTAACATAACCCAACGTGTCAACTCACTCCTCTACGACGGCTCTGACAGCACCGCATCCAGCAGGCCTGCGCTCCATGAGGAGTACACCGTGGGATGCGGGAGGGGAGAGCGGGGGAGCAGCGGATGCCGGAAGGAGAAAACGTTCCGTGCTGAGAATGCCACGAAGGCATGACGGAGGAGCCGTGCAGGCGAGAAACCCCGCGCATCCGCTTTCTCGGGATATCAGAGAAGAACGAAGCCAGTCTGGACACCGGTCCCCTGGGTCGTGCGTTCGAGGTTCTCAGCTTGGAAGAGATGAAGCACCGTTTGGGGAGACACAGTGAACTCGCAGGTTTCCAGCAGGAAAGCTCAGAGAACAGGAGGTTTGGAGAGGTGACCTGGGCTTCCCTGAGACGAGGCTGTGGCCCTTCCTCTGCTCTAACGTGAGACAGAAACCCGGAGCTGCAGCGCCAAGGCCTGCGGGCCTGTGTGTGCTCTGATGGGCCCGTCAGCCCGGCCGGTCCGGCCCCGGACCGAGACCAGTGGTCTCAGGGCAGCCCACTCCGGGAGAACGAGTACAGGGTGAGGCCCCCGAACTCCCAGGACACAGAAAGGGCCGGAGCCAACGCAGAAGACACCGGCCAGCTCGTGGGAGGGGGTCTTGCAAGGCCCTGTGATGGGAAGCCCGCCGGCGGCCGGCCCTGTGTGCTGCCGGGGCAGACCCCGCAGGCTGCAGGCAGAGGGCCCAGAGCGAGAGGCGGAGAGGAGAGCTCAACCCTCGGACTCCCCAGAGCCGGCGGTCACAGCTGCGCCCCTGTGGGGACGTGGTGCTCCTGATGGAGGCGCACCCCCACCCAGCGGGCTGAACGCCGGAGGAAACGGAGCGAGGTGAGGGCAATGACGCCAGAAGTTTGGGCCATAATTGGCTGAAGAAGGGCCAACGTGTCCAGGCCGCCCAGCGTCCTGGAGAGCTCCCGGGGGTCGGAGGCCACGGAAAAACAGAAGTTCAGCTTCACAGACGACGGCCGGCAGGTGGTCCTGTCTGTGCCGTGAGTGGAGCAGAGTCTGCGCTGGCGCCCGGGCCTGGGAACGAGCACTGGGAGCCGCAGACCACACTCTGACCTCAGCCTGGCCCTCCGCACCCGGCACGGCTGGCCCCCAGCTCCCGGCAGCCGCGGCCAGCACAGACAGAGCCGGGAGGTGACGAGGACAGACGCAGCCTGAAAAGCCGAGTCGACGTGGCCCCGCACCTGAGCGGCTGCAGTTCTCGCGTGGCACCCGGCGCGTTCCACGTGGTTTCCTACAGCCGGTCCTTGCGAATGCATTACCTGGCCAGCTCCACCATTTGCTGGGTCAGGGCTGAGCATAAAGGATCGCGAGGCAAGCGGGGTTGGCGAGGGCTGGAGAAGCTTGGAGAGAGGCGGCGGCCGGGCTGAGGTGCCGCTCCAGCCTGGTGGGCACGTCGTCATGACAGCCAGAGCCCCGAGGACTCACTGCCGTGGGAATGAGCCTGCCCGGGCTTCTGGGGGCCACTTCTCTGGCCACGGCCATCTTCACACAAGGGCAAACTCCACGTTTTGCAAACCCTGTGGCATCAGGGGCAGGAAGGAGAACGGCCAGTGCGTGTTCAGTAGCTTGCATCACTGCGCAATTCTTCACGGACTGATTCTGTTCGTGTCTTTTGTCACAAGTAGAGAAAGGCCTCGAGTCAGAATCATGGATTTCCGGCATTGCTTACCAAAGACACCGAACAGATTTGCTCAGAAAACCTGTGATTTGTACCTTCTAAGGTCCAGATGTGGTTCCCCACTCCCACTGGGTTCCTTCTCACTCTCCACCCGTGTGTGTGGTCCCACCGCCGGGACGCCACAGGCCCACACGCAGCACACACAGTAACACCACCAGCGTAACCCGAGTCTGGACTTGAGCCAACACGACAAAGTGTGAAAATCTCTGAGTGCAGGATCGAGGGGTCCGTGCGTCCGAGAGCCCTTGACAGGGAGCCCCAGTTTCACGGGGTTTTCTTCACGGAATAAAAATGGGAATCCAGCCCACAGTGCCCAGGGAGAGACGCATGGATGAGAAGCAGGAGAAGCATGGATGAGAAACGGGGCCAGAGGGGAAGCAGGAGGGCCAGCCGGGAGGCCAGCAGGGGCAGGAACCATGAGGGGCTGCAGCCCACGCCCCACCAGCATCACCCACCGATCCCTGGCCCCATCCCGTCGGGAAGCCCCTCAGGAGAAGCCCCACAGGTTCAGACGGGGAAGCAAGTGGAGAGGGTGCCTCTTCCTGACCCGCCTCCGCTCTCTGCTCCTCAACCCCCTGCCTCCCGCCCTGCTTCCCGGGGCTGCTGGCGGAGCCAGGCACAGTGCACGTCCGTCCCCTTCGCCGCCCCTTACAGGCGGAGCAAGCCGGACAGCCCCGCTCACCGGGTCAGTGCGGCCGGCCAGTCCCTCCGTTCCACTTAACGATGTAGCCGGAGCCGTGTGGTCTTAGTGGTGACCTGCATTTCAGTGTCTTTGCTACCTTCTGTCGTCCTGTTCGTACAGATCAACAAATCATCCCAAATGCTCCTTAACTCCTCAAGTCACATCTTGACCATTTTAAGGAACGGATTACATGCTGTTTTAGAATGAATTAGTAAGTTTTGGCATTCACAAAAGTTGTACCTCCCTCACGAATGCCAGGCTTCCGTTCCAATTATCCTGCAACAGCCACACGTCTGGCTCAGCATCGGCCTCCCCACGACTGTGGATTTCCTCCGCAGCAGGCTGTGGGGGCCCTACAGGGACCAAGTCACCCCAGCACTTCCGCGGTCTAACAGCAGAGCGTTACGTCTTGGCCACGCCCGTCTGTCTGGGCCAGAGGACATCCAGGATGCCTCCGACCCAGCGGTGCTGGCTCAGCTCCCCCAGCTTCCTGCGCACCTACCACAGCCAGCCCAGGCGAGGGCTTCACGTGCTCCAGCCCAGGCCACAGTTCAGACCAACAGACACTCTGTGATCAGGAGGTCACGTTCCCTTAGCCCGTTGTCAGCACTGGCCCGTTGCGGGAAGCTGGGGACGTGAGTCAGGCACACCATGGCAGTGAGTAAACATGACCTAGGAAAATGAGAGATCCGACGGCCCACTTGGCCTTCATGGAGCAGGTCACGGAACTGTGAGCTCTTCCGACGACCCCTTACCTCTTCTTTCTTCTTTTTTATGTTTAGAGCACAGAGGGATCGGCGACCTTCAAGCTTTACCTCTGCTTTCTCTGGTTAAATTTGTAGAAGAGAACCTACTGCCCTTTGCTTCCCTCCCATCCTCCTATTTTGCCTGAAGAGCTGTTGGCAGGTACAACTGCTGTATCCACTCAGAAAGACCAGATCAACATACGCTGACAAGGTCAGAGCTCGCCAGAGCCCCTGGGCTGCCACGCAGAACTGCCCTTAACACACGAGCCGGGAAAAGGAGCCCGGCACCCCGGCCTCCCCGTGAGGGGAGCACCTGCCTGCTGCTGTCACCCCCCACACGGAGCTGCTCCGTAAACCCAGGCCCGGCTTCCCTGTGCCCTCGCGGCCTCACCAGCACTGCCAGGAGCCCAAGAAGTCAGCCGAGCAAGGGCTCCTGGCATCAGACTAGTGAGCAGAAGGAAGCAAAGAAGCGTCATGCTGTCCTGTCTCTGGGCATCACAGGGGCCCCAAAAGGACACAAACAGACCCAAAGAAGTGTGCACTCCAGAGCCCCAGGCCTCGTATGGAGACTCAGGACAGAAGGGCAACCTCCGGAGGGCTGTTCCCCCTCCTTCCAATCATCTACCGAGCACCTATCACCACTCGGAAATGGTGCCGGGCCCCGCGGCTCGCGGAGGAACCGTCCCGCGTTGGGTTTCGCGGTTCCCTGAGATCTGACTCCAGGCAGCTCCCTCGGCCCTCAGCTGAGCCTGGGCAGGGCACAGACATGCCACAAATGCTGGTTTATCAGCACTCGGTTTTCCTCCATCTGTCTCTTTATCACAGCGTTATATTCTTTTTTTTTTTTTAATTCTCACGTGTTGGGGATTACGTTCTTAATGTCGTAGGAGGAAGCATGGCCAAATGTTTGCCTGGAACAGGATCTGAGGTCGGAGAAGGTAGGGGCTCCCCGCGGGAGCCCAGGAGACAGGGTCGGCGACACTGAAGCAGCTGTGGGCCTGAGCCTTGGAGAGCCCAGGCGGAGGGGCAAGGCGGGACCCTGGGATCAGGCAACAGAAGGACGATGGTGCAAGATGAGTTGAACCATGAGAGACTATGGACTCTGAAAAACCACCTGAGGGTTTTGAAGGGGCGGGGGGTGGGAGGTTGGGGGAGCCAGGTGGTGGGTATTGTGGAGGGCACGCATTGCATGGAGCACTGGGTGTGGTGTAAAACTATGAACTCTGTTACGCTGAAAAGAAATTTAAAAAAATTAAAAAAAAAAAAAAAAGATGCCCAGAGCGCAGCGGAATCCCGAGGGACACCCATGGCCAGGGGCCCAGACTCCGCCCACACGGGCCTGCGCCACTGGGAGGGCAGGGCCCAGACCCGTCCAGGAAGACAATGGGGCTGCCGGGTCGGCCCCCGAGAAAGCCAGAAATGTGTGTGACCACGGCCAGCCCTTGGTCTGTGTGTCACAGACACCTCTGTGTCTGCCGGGATCCGCGGTTGCCACAGAAAACACACACAGAAAGGCAGGGACCACACTCAAGTTCCAGGGACTACCCAGGGCGGCAGGAGGAAGTCATGCATAGTCAAAATGACTAATTTGCAAGGGGAATAAAGCACATTCCCGGTTATACCAAGTCATTTCATTTCTGAAGAATTTAGTCAGAATATTTATTTGCTACTTGACAAAAGAGATGACAGATTTCATCAGGGGTGAGATCCCTCCTCGGTAGACAAAGACCTGCTCCAGGCTGCTTTTCACATGCAAATCCGCCCTGATTAGGTTAACTCCTGGGAGCAGCCTGAGTGGCCTCTGTCCTCCCCACACACCTGCCCCCGAGGGAGGGGCTTCGGAAAGCTCAGGGAGGAAGTCACATAGGAGAATCAGATCTCCCCACAGCACCGCTGTCCAGCCGCTGTCTGCCCCTCCCACCCCAGCAACAGCCCAGGCCACCAGTGGGGGCCACCGCTGCTTGGCCAGCTTACTGCGACCCGGCGACTCAGCGCAGGGACACGGCCGGACGCCCTTCCTGGACGCCGGCCTCGTCACAAGACCAGCTCCTGCTTGTGACTCCGAGCGAGCCGAGGGGCCTCTGCGGGGAAGGCCTGCGCCGCACGCCCCTCGGCTGAATCCCAGCTCTGCGGGGTCAGCTGGATCAGCTCCTTATTCTCCCTGCATTTCCAACATGGGCTCTTTTGCTCCCCCGATACCCCACCCCGCAAATTTTACTGAACAAAGTGCCCGGGGAAAGCTCTGAGAGTCGATCAGAGGTACCCCTTGAATAAGGGCGTCACCCAGAAAATGCACTAAATTAGGGTTTAATTGCTAGAAATTACTTTCAATTACTAAAAATTACGACAAATTACTTGTTGAATAGACACATTCTTTCACCATCATTAATAATTTAAAATTGCTAATTGCGTGTAATTGTGAGTAATTTTTGTTCTTTGGTGAGAGGCAAGGTGCTGCTTTGCCAGGGCTGGTCCCGGGCCTCAGCCGTGCCGTGTGCACAGCCGCCAGGCTAGACCACCCAGGAGAGGAATGGCCCTGGGCTCGGCGGGTGGGGGACAGCCTCACGCTGCCCTGAGAGACAGGACCTTCCGAGCAGAAGAGCTGCTCAGAGAGGAGTAAATCTCGGTTTTCAGTGAAATCCAGCGTCTCCAGAAGACACCACCCTGCCTGTCCACATCCCCTCCCTTTAGCCCTAGAGCCGCCTTCCGGTCTTGCTTCCCTCCCACCTGCACCTGCTGCCACCTTGGTGAAGTCCAATGGGTGCCAGTGGCCTGTCCCCCAGGCACCTCCCCTCTTCCCTCTCCATCCGGGGCTTTCAGCCTCGGGCTCCTCGAAGGCACAGCTCCCTCGGATGCCTCCCTGACTGACGGGCCGCAGGAGACCCTCCCTGAGGCCCGGTTCCCTTCCATGCTGGCTGCAACTGCACAGCCATCTCAGGACCTGTCCTCCTTATCACCCTGGCCCCTCCGGTCCCAGGGAAGCTTCCAGAGTCCCCCACAAGGCCACGCCCAGACCTGCGGGGACTTGGCGCATGGAGTGTTTTGGTCTGGCAATTGAGATGCCCTCTGCCACAGAGTCTTTCCGTGAGACCAGAGGCCGCGTGGAGCACTGGCACTGGGGGCCTCCCCCTGCCTGCTGCCCAGCTCGACCCTTCAGAGTCCCCACAAGTGAGTATCAAAGCCCAGCTCCATGCAGACCCATCTGCTGGCCCCCTCCTCCTCGTGGATGTACACATGCACCCAGGAAGACACTCTCGGGTCCCACACCGGAACGCCCTGCAGGCACTGGGGGACAGGGAAGGTGCACCCCTGCACACGGGGATCTGATCTATTTGCTTTAAAGACAAAGTGTCAAGGAGGAGGGGCTATGTTTTGAAAAAGTGCCCCGCTCCCCGCCTTGGGGCCCCAGGGGCTCCTGGGACCTCAGCTGTGCAGGGTGACCCCGGAGCGGGGAGAAGCCAGAGCCCTCGATCCCTGCACGGGGCCACCGTGCACTGACCATGTCCTGGGTCGGGAGACACAGCTGGGCTGGACTTGCACTCGGTCCTCCAGGAGCACCCGGGATCTGTGGGCCGTGCACCTGCTACCTGAGGGGGTCGTTCTGGTAAATACCGCCCAGGACGCCAGCAAGAAGAGCGCAGGGGATGTGATCTGGGCTGTCCCGAGTCCCACCTCGACAGAGCAGGCCCCTGGGCGGGTCAATCCTCTGCCCCGTGACAGCCTGAGGTCACCTGGTGTGACGGAGACGGCCAGCGCCGAAGCCAGAGGCACGCAGCCCCGCCCCGTGCAGTAGTCCAGCAGCCCCTACGGTCCCAGTGTCCTGTCTCTGAAGCCGAATTGGAAAACGAGAAAAAAATGCTCCCTGTTCCATCCTCTTCCCAAAGTCACGCCCTTCCTGGAACCCATACGCGCTCTCCTCGCTGACCTGTGGGGAAAGGACCGTCCACGGCTACCGCCCCTCCCGTTCAGGCCCTAACAAGGGGCGCGTCCCAGGAGCACCGTGGCTGTGCACTGCGGAGCGAGCGGGAAAGCAGCACTCGCACCTCCCCTCCCTCCCCCTTCTGTCCCCTCCCAGTCTCTGACCTGCAGCACAGGGCAGGCCCCAGGGCAGGTTCCCACGGAGGGAGAACCACCTGTGCGAGGAGAACAGGTTTCGCTCTCACGCTTTCCCTAAAGGTTCAGCACAGTGAAAGGAGGTCGGCATCTTGGGTGCTCCCGGGAGAGAGACGCGTGCCAGACTCGGAGGCCTCGCCCGACGGTGCTGCCCTTGGGAGGGAACCGGCCTCTGACCTCCCCAGCTGACGGTTCCAGAAGGACACCATTTCTCACTAATAAACCTGGAAACTGAATGCAGGAACCACGTGCCTCCTACACGGTGACCTCTCTGAAGAGAAGATGTGAAGGTCAAATCACAGCCCCGAAAAGCGACCAATGTCACCGCAACCATATTGCCAGGCCAGCCGGACTCCCCGAGCGCACCCGCCTATGCAGCTGGGCGCGACCTGGCGGCTCCGCGGTGGCTCCGGGCAGCCTGGAGCGCGCAAGGCTCTGCTGCCCGGTCCTTTCTCCGCATGAACACGCGCGTGCCGTTCCACAACCGGACACCACAGACCCGTTCCCGGCGCAGGGACCCAGCTTGAGGCGGAGCGCTCCGCACGCAGACGCCCAAGCTCAGGGAGGCCACACGACCCCACGGTTCGCCGAGTGACAGCTCAAGAGCACCACTGCCCCTGCCCCATGTGGATCGGGGACCCCACGGGCCCTCCCATGGGCCCTCCCCGTGCTGACAAGCTGCTGCACAAGACGGGAAGGAGAGGGCACGAGGGAGCGGCAGGTGCCTCCCAGCTTCCGCCCTCCATCTGGAAGTTCAAGATAATCCCGTCGCCCTGAACACTCCAGTCTCTGCCCACAAACCATCTCCACGTACGGACTTGGCCCTCTCTGGGGGATGTTTTTTGAAACTTGGTCTTTGAAGGCCTTTCATTACGGTATTGAGATAAAGGAGAGAACAGAGCGGATGGAAAGAGAAGCAGGAGATGAAAGGAGCACGGACGGCAGCGGAGGGAGAGCCAGAAGGACGCCCCAGACGGGCCCAGGTTTTCTCCACCCGCTCAACTCCCCGAGCCGATTCGTTACCTGCGCAAGAGTCACAAACTCTTTCTTCCCGAGGACCATCTCATCAAACCTCCAATGTCCCCAGACGTTGAGCAACGGAAGACATGTTCTCTGCAGAGAAGGTTTAACTTCCGAGTTCAAATCCGAGAACTAGAAATCTCCTGGGGGTGAGAGGGGAAGCGGGCAGGCCGCAAGCTGGGGTCAGCCGCCACCCGGCCGCCCTGCGGGGAGCCCCTGCCCGACCCCCGAGGGCTGCCCTGCGCCCAGCACACGCGAGTGGAAGGACACGTGCTCCTCCCGTCTTGCGCGGACGCGTGTCTGCTTCGGAAGCACGCAGATCACTCGCGGGTCGTGCGCCCGAGCTCGGGCGTCCGGGCGGAAGCCTGGAGAACACGCCTGAGGCTCTCCCCTGAGAACGGGGCCACCGCGAACCTGGCAGTCGGGCAGAGCCACATGCACCAGAAACAGTGCGAGAACAGCACCGCGCCGTGCCCCCACCCCCCATGGTCCTCCCAGCACCACGGAAGCTTGATTTTCGATTCTCCTGATTTGACAGAGGAAGGAGCAGATCCGGACTGCGGAGGGGGCCCGGGCAGTGAGGGGCCTCCCTGACACGGGAGCCCTGGCCCTTCATTCCACCACATGCCCCTGAAGAACACGGGCACCAAAATGACCAGCATCCGGCAGCGTGTCCGTCGGGGGCCGTGTCCCCAGATGAGGCCCCGAAAAAGGTGGTTCTCCATAAAGGCTTTGAATCAGTAACATATAAAACCAGATAAACCCTAGTTCTCTTGGGACTCTACAGGTCTCGGGCGGCCCTGATCCCTGCTGGGAGCAGAACGGGACCCGGGCGCTCCCAGGTCAAAACCCAGCCCCCGTCACCCAGATTCTGTGGCCTTGTGCAAACTCCCCTCTTGTAGGAAACCTGTCTAGGGTGACGGTTTCTTCTGTGGATAAGGCTAAGGGGAGGCTGTGTTCTAAGAAGTAGTTCTGGCCTTTGATTAGGGACGTGTCAGGATTCTTCCCCGAGAAGCCGTGAGTAAGGTCTGGCTGAGCCTGTGACAAGGGTCCCCGCCATTAACAAGCCAACGGCCCTCAGGAGAGGCTCCGTCTTTGTTCAGAGCGTGGGACAGAAGGAATCAGACATCCCCGCAAGAAAGCTTTAGGGTGCGTTTTCTGATATTTCTAAACAAATCCGCACCGAGCATCCTCAGCACATAACCCTAAAGCCAGAGGAACCTGTCTTTTTCTAGTGTCTTGGGGAAAGTGACCTGCTTACCTAAAGCAAGAGGGACAGGGGACATTCTGCGTTTGAAATCCAGGATGAAGCAGACGTCTGTGAGTTTCTCACACGGGGTTTCAAGCGAGCACGAAAGAGTTATTACGGAGCCGTGGGGCAGAGAACAGATTTCGGGGAACAGAGACAAAAGTTTTGGGCAGTTTAGGTCCCAAGGCCCGCCGGCCACGTGGGTAAAGCTGAGATAATTAAGCTTATGTTGGCGGATATTCTGGCACTGAGATGACACAGGTGGCCAGCCCAGGAACTGAACAGATGACCGGCTGCTTCCTGGACACAACGCTGAGCAGGAGGCACAGGCAGAGGGACAGCAGGGGGCCCTTGCGCGTGGCCAGGAGCAATGTTCCGGAAGTCCTGGAAAATCCCAGAAGATAGGAGCTCTTCACCCCGAAGACATGTGCCCCTCAGAGGCGGCGGCGAGCTCCGGCACGCAGGGAGACGGGTCCTCTCAGAATTGAGCTCCTAGAGGGACAGGCACGAACTTGGCAGTTCCTGGTACCACAGCCCTGAAGGGCCGAGGAAAAATTAAGCTTTAAGAATCGATCATATGTTCTCCGCTAACCGCAGGACTGTCTTCCTCGCAGACCGACCAACAGTCAGCAGCGGCTGCTCACGCGCCGTCTTCCCCCGTGTATCCTGCTGTCGACCGTCTGGAAACCAGCTCTGAACCGTGCCGGGAGCCGCGTGTTCAAAGGGAGCCCAGAGGACGCCTCAGGGGGCTGCGCAGCCCCTGCCGGTGAGAACGGTGCAGGCCGGCGGCTGGACACCGCAGCGCCCTCGGCTGGGCAGCCCGCAGCCCCGCGGAGGCTCTTCCCACCCCTTGCCAGAGGAAATGCTGGTCGCGGGAGAGGTTTTCACTTAATCGGGGCCTCGTCTCACCTGGACGCCAGAACCGTCCAGGGAGGCGGGTGCTCGAGCGCTGGGCGGTGTTGCAGGCAAACACGGACTCGCCGGAAAGCATGGTTCCGGAAGGTTCTTACCAAAGAGGAGGCAATGGTCAACGCTGAGCCACTCAGGCGTTGTGGAGTCGGTGGCCGTGTGCATGTGGCGGCCATGCCAGCGTGGTGACCGGCGCCCCGGGACCGTGCATCTGCAGGGCTGCGGAGGGCGGCACCTCACCCGCACGGGGGCTGCTTCCCTGTCTGGGGCCGCGTCTCCGGGGCCAGTGTGTGGACAGCGGGGAGTCCCCGCTGGGAGTCACACCTGCCCCCTGCGCGCCCAAAGCCGGTCTCTGGAAACACAGGTGCGTGACGTGTTACGCGAGGAGGCTCATCCGAGTGGCCCGCACCGTCCAGAGACCCCCGCAGCCGCCCTTCTGCGCTCCTCCCGGTGCAGCGGCCCACGGCGTCGCCCCGCGCGGCTCACGCGCCCACCTGCCCACGGGCCTCCTTCCCCGTCACGCGGCCGCGCCTCCCGCCCCGGTCAGCCACGGGCCTGCACGACAGGTCTCGCCCGGGACCGGCCGTCTCCTGCTGCCTCGCTGTCTCCGTACGTCCCGTCCCCACCGTCCGTCTGCCCCTCGCTCCCCCGTGAGTCCCGCTGGGCTGCCGGCCCTTTCATCATTCCCAGACCGGGACGTGCTCCGCACGCGGGAGCGAAACTGCCTCATTGACACCCGCGCTCTGCGGTGCTCCGTGGAGACGCAAAGGGTGGCATCGGGACGCCCCTGCCCGCATCTCTCCCTGCCTCGGCCCGGAGGACACAGTGTCCTCACGCCGCGCCCCGCGCCCCCCACGCGGACTGCGCGGGTTCCCCGGCGGCCACCGGTGCTGCTCTCCTGTCGCCCCGCACGGCCTCAGAGCCCGGGCGCTCGCCGGGACCTCGTCGTGTTTGCTCGACACACGAGCGAGAGGCAAACACGCTGGCGCGCGCCTCCCGCCCACCAGCCCTGGTGACGCGAACGCAGGCCGGACGTCGTTCCCGCTGGTTTCCGCAGCTGCAGAGGCTGTTACCGCCGGAGGACGGGCCTGGAAGTCAGGGCTGCAACGTTCGACTTCTGCGGCCAGAACAGCTTCAAAAACGGCTGCATGAGCCGTGTCTGAGAAAGCCCAGCTCGCCCTAGGTTCTGGCCGGCAGTGGGACTGTCGGAGCCCTTCATTTTTGCCATCTCATCGTGGACGAAGTAATCTCTTTCAATTTTAACTTCCACGTTCCTGACTTGATTTCTGCTGATTTACGAGTTCTGCGCCCTGGGCCTCGTGCTCCAGCGGCCACCTGGTCCCACGGGCCCCTCACGGCCTCTCCATTCCCCCCAGCATCGCCCACTGTCAGAGGCCGCTCCACCGGCTCCCGCCACGTGGGAGCGTCCGACTGAATGTAATGAAATCCCTGCAAAGACGAGTCTCAACTCTGAGTCTACGCCCCCATCTCCCCGCCCCACAGCCTGCATCCGCCTGCACCTCGGGGCTGGGCCTCCCGGGACCTCAGAAAGAAGGAATGACTCCAGCTTCCCGGCACAGGGCGGGGTCGCGGAGAAGAGAAGGCAGCTTAGTGGGCGGAGGCTGACTGCGAGCAGAGAGGGACGCGGCAGGAAAAGGAAGAAGGAGGCCGAAGCTCAGCCCGACCTGCTACACCAAGTGACTCTGTGTGGAACGTGCCAGAATGTGCCATAATATGGCCAGAATGCTGATCCAGCAGCTGACCTCTCACCCAGCCATCGCGTCTGGAGACCACCCTGGCGGTCCCCATATTCCAGACCATTAGATGATTTCTTTTCCTACTCTTTTAAGGAATTATAAAACTGTGTTAGATTTTTTTCTTTAATTTTCTTTTTTCCTTTTTGGTTTTGACATATAGCTCAGTACAACAGGAGATTCTTGCCAGGAAATAAATCCATAGTTGTTTTCATGACAGCAAATTATGTGCCAACGAGTGACATTTAAATGCTGAATTTTAATGGCTTGTCAGAAGAACTGAAATGTATTTTTAAAAATTTTAATACATGAGAGAACAATGAGAAGACTTCTTCTTGTAGGACACAAGAATGGTAAACAGAAGTGAACATATTTTTTCTCCTTGATGTATGTATTTATATCGACAGAGAAAATCGCACAATTAAGCCCCATTTCCCTTTCCTTCTTCATGAGGACGCTCCCCAACGGCCGGGAAGCAGCCGACAGAGACCAGCAGCCGCACTGCCAGACAGCAGTGTTCACATACAACGCACACAACCCACCCCACTCCCAGGGCGCCCACCTAGGTGGCACGATTTTAAGGCATTTGGAACAAGCTCCCTTCCCAAAAACCATCTCTATCAGGACAACCAAGTCCAGGGAACCGGCAGGGTCAGAGGCTGCTTCCTTAGGGTAAGACACAAACTCCCCAACCCTCCAGGGTTCTTCAGTACCGAGCCTTTCGTGACCAGAGGGAAAAACCTAAAACACCCAAACAAAATTCGAGAAACAGAACAGATAGCACCGACTGGGCACAAGTCAGAGAAAGAGCTCCGGGTTACACGGTGCTGCTGGAAACAAGCGTTACCCGAAGGACTCCAAAGCGAAGCGGGCCCACACGTGTGTGCATGTGTTTGTACGTGTGTGCACACGTATGTGGCCAAGTGTGCGCAGGCTGGAGTGGTGCGTGTGCACGTGTGAGCACCTGTCCGTGTGTGTGCGCATTAGCACGTGTGTGCCCATGTCTGTGCTCACGTGTGTGTACACGGATGTGCGCATGGGGGTGTGTACGTGTGCTGATGGGAGTGGACGTGAGTGGCAGCACAGGCATTCACCCTAAGGCTTGCGGTAGGACACACACTGGGCGGGGCGGTCCAGAATCAAAATTACTCAACTTCAAATTCCTACCCGGACTCTCTCCACACACGGGCGCGGGCCAGCCGCGGGAGCCCTCCCACACACTTACGGGAGGAGGGCAGGGACACCGCGGAGGGCCAAAGAGGACCAGCCCCTCCGGGCCCGGGTTGTCTCCCACGTTTACTGAAGACACAGATGCCCAGGTCCTGTTCCACGGCCCTTGTCAGAGCCACTGGAGTGGGCCCATGGGTCTGCGTTTTCCAAGCCGCAGGCTGAGTTCTCCCAGTCTGAGGAAACCAGTGGCCCCAGGAAGGAGAGGTAACGGGTCAGGAGGCAGACGGCGGCGGGAATGCAGGCCCAGGGCAGAGCCGAGCTAGAAGGCTGAGCTGTCTGGCCACGGCACCTGTGTCCCATCGTCTGGGGTGCACAGAGCTGCCCTCCAGCCAAAGCTGGCAGCCGCCTGGGGACTCAGCAAGGGGCAGCTCTGCACACCGTTTGGCTGTGGGGACCTCCCAGCTCCAAGAGCCCAGAAATGCAGGAGCAGCAAAAGCGACTCTCAAGGCTCAGAAGCCAGCAGGAAGATCCGACGGTCTGTGGGGTGCGCGTGAGTCCAGGGCTACCTGTCTCTCAGCGCTGCTGCCCTTGTCCTTCCAGGGTCTGGCCACGGCCGGGATGGGGCCCAGACGATGCCAGGAGCGCCCGGGCACACGGCCCAGAAGGGGACTCAGCACGGGGCAACATCAAAGTCAAAAATAGTCATCGTTTTGCCACCTGAAAGCTCTTTTCCTCTGTTTCTCTCTCCCCCAGGTCCCTGGAAGAAAGACCAGGACTCGGCGTGAGGGGTGGGGCGGGGGTGGCAGGCCCCGTCGGGAGTCCGTCTGCGGGGCTGAGAGCAAGGGCCCCAGCCCCTGCCCCATCCCACTCCGAGCAGGGCCCAGCTCCTCGCGAGGCGCCAGACCGATGCCCACATTTCACGTTCTGCAGCCGGAAGATCACTTCCCAGAGAACCAGCACGCAACTGTGTAATGACCGCAGCCCCAGCCCCAAGAACTGGACCCTTGCCCGGACCGTGGGAAGTCTGGAGGCGAGTCCAGCCCTAAGCCTGGTGGCCCACAGGTCCCCAAGTGCGCTGACCAGCAGAGGCAGGAAGCAGAGGAGACGCTCCAGTTTTGGCTGCCTGAAGGCTGAGCAGTGGGGAACTGGCCGGCACGAGCCATCGGGGGGCCTGAGGGGATGTCCAAAAGTCATTTCCAGAAATCTTCAGAACAGTGTGGTTCAGAAAAGCACAATTCTCCCCAGGAAGTTTCTTGTCAGACTAGACTGTAAAACCCACTTCCTACCACCTCCAGCCTTCCTGGGGCGTGACTTCCGAGCCACTAACAGAAAGAAAAAACTGCAATTTGCCGTCACAAGTGCCAGCTCATTCGTCACGGTGACAAGCCCTCGGTGACTACGCAGCAAACAGCCACCAGCAGCAGAAGCGACCCACCGTCTCCAAGACAGAATCCCACACGCACCAGACATCTCCCGGCTTCTGTGGGACGTGCCGGGGGCTCCCAAGAAACCCGTGCAGTCTGCATCAGCACCAGAGAGAGGGAGTCAACTTAAAGCTGGGGAAAGGGCGGGCTGAAGTTCTAGGGCAAGTCAGATGTCACAGGGCGGGACTGGGGGACCTAGGACAGGACCGGGTGACCAAGACTGTCCACATTTACTGGAGGAAGAAATAGAGTCTCAAAGAGGGTAGTGACCCTTTCCCGCTCCACACCCATCTCTGAAGACAGTTTGGAGGTTTCTTATGAAATTAAAGCTGCTCTTATCATCCGAACCACAAATGTGCCCTTTGCGTTCACCCTCAGGAGCTACAAACACGTCCGCCCAGAAACGCTCACAGAGATGTTTGCCGCAGCTTTGCTCACAACTGCCGGATCTCGGGAGCAAGCAAGACGCCCTCCAGCAGGCGAACGCGTACGCAGAGGGTCGCCCCAGACGTGGAAGAGTGTTCGGTCCTAAGAAGGAATGAGCGGTGGAGCCACGGAAAGGGCGGTACGTGGAGGAAGCCTCACTGCATCAGGGGGAGCAGCCGCCGTACGCGGTCTGACCCCTCCACGACGTTCCGGGTAGAGCAGGACCACGGACGGCGAGAAGACCGGGCCGGAGGCCTGCGGGAGGGGTGAGGAGGGGAGCCTGTCAGGGCAGTGGAACCCCTCCGTGTGAGCCTGTCGCGAGGGACCCGTGTCCGCGTGTGTCTGTGCAGACACGCGGGGTTAGAAACAAAAGCGGACGTTGACGTAAGCGACAGACCCCGGTCACGGGTAACACAGCAGCACCGACTCACGGAACGACCGTGTCAGCGCGAGGGCCCGCGACGGGGACATCTCAGCAGAGACGGGGAGTGACGGAGCCAACTCTGACTCAATACAGCTGCCAGCCTTTCTGTGAATCTGAAACGGCCTAAAGAACAAAACCTATTCATTAAAAACCTTATTTGCCTTACGTAGGACTCCCTCCACCAAGTGTCGTCCATCTGTCCCACACCCGGTGGGCACACCAGAGCCACCGTCTAGCCCGCGTGTGACCGAGCTGCGCGGCCACGCAGGAAGTTGCCCTCCGTGGCCCCGCTGACCCCTAGGACCCCCCCTCGCCACGTCTCACGGCATCTCGAGCTGCTTCTGGACTCAAGTCCCAGCAGGCCCCGGGGGGACGGGGCACAGAGAGAGAGAGAGTGCAACGCCCTCAAGGAACAGCAGGACGCGGCCAGTTGACGTCGACAGAAACGTGGGGAACACACGCGGGAACCCTTCTTAAGGAGACGAGGTCAAGCTGGAATGAACGGAAATGACCAAGGCTGGAAACCGATGCGGCCACTGAGCACCGATGCTCCCAGCAACGCTTTACATCGAAGGGCTGGGAGGAGCGAACGGTGCCACCAGCGGTTGACATAACCCAGTTCCCGAAATGAGGTGGAAAAGCCAGAACTTCTCACTCTGTCACAGAGACAAGTGTCCGAAGGTTTAGGGGATGGGGACATGGGAGTGGGTCATCACATGAGACCCGCTAATGACCTCAGGAGACTCCGGACGACACGTCTTTCCCCGTGACCGTGAGACGTGAGCTCACCAGGGAGCCCCAGGATCCCGAAGGAGCTTGGCGGGGAGGCCCCCGGCAGGTCAGAAACCACGGTGGGAGCCATGCCGCCAGGCTGGGCTCGCCAAGTGCAGCGGGGAGGCTGGCATCTGGGGCGGCAGCGCCCAAGACGCGGCACTTCAGAGCCCAGAAAGGTGGACATGGTCACCAGGAGGCGGAAATCAGAAGCTTCTGGCCACGGAGAACGTGGTTAGTGATTAGGCGCCCAGAGTGCCCCTCCCACAGGGCGGCAGGGAAAGCCTCTAGAGTCTCGGGGACCCGCATAAGCAGGAAAGTTCGAGATCTACCGAATTGAGGACTGGCTTGAATCACCAAGACAGAGTCACAGCTCGGCAAACCACCCCCAGACTCGGCCGTTTCCTCTCACGCACCAGAGCCCCAGGAACAAAGGCGGAGGGTGGTGGCAGGTCCCTGCAGGCCACAGAAGCCAGAAATTTACGCAGTTTCTCTCTCTCCTGGCCTTCCGCGCGCAGACCTGCGGCCTCTGCTAGGCCGACCGTGCGCCGGAGAACGAGGAGCGAGGAGCGAGGAGCTCCTCCGGTGCTGACCGAACACGGACTACGACTGACCCCAATACCGGGGCACCCGGAGCCTCCCTGTGCCCGTCAGAGCGGGACCCGCCGTGCTCGCCCAGTTGGACCCAAAGAGCAGGAAGTCACAACCCGCCACGTGTATGGGTAGGACGTTTGCACACCGAGGGCTGTCGGGGGCGGCTGCAGCCTCCCAAAGGCCCCGACAGGCGAGCAGACCCTGGGGACCCTGGAGCAGACACGGGACATCCTCTGCAGATGACGACTCTCCTTTCAAGAAACTGCTCTGGGCCGCGAGTCCTTAGGGAAAAACACACCCTCGACCCCGGTCCTGCGAGCTGCCCGCGGCATGGCTGCTGTGAGCCAGATGCTGGAGGGCCACGGGCACGCGGCAGAGCACACGTCGTTGTCCCTCTGCCCACCCACTGCCTCTGCAGCAGCTGCCCTGCTCCCCGGGGCCCCGCGGCCTCTGGGGACTGTGCGTTCAGCTCCCTGGTGAGGGGCCGCCTTCTGCAGGACATCTCATCACCAAGGTCAAGGCCACGAGAACAGTCATGGACTCCTGTCCATCCCTGTCCTTGACCTCTTACCTCACAGCCACAGTCCCTCCCCGCGGCCCACGTGCAGACCCAGGCCCCAGACCGCTCTGTCACCTCCCACAACTGTGTGCGGCCAAGTCCCTGCAACGGACCGTGTACATGGTCCTGCTGCTTCCCTGACTGAACCCCGGCACGGCTGGTGTCCCAGGGAGAAAGGTGCCACCACCAGTGACTGCGAGTGAATGAGTAAACTTAATGCCATCTTTAAAAAGATTTTATTTGCTGGGGCGCCTGGGTGGCTCAGTGGGTGAAGCCTCTGCCTTCGGCTCAGGTCATGGTCTCCGGGTCCTGGGATCGAGCCCCGCATCGGGCTCTCTGCTCAGCGGGGAGCCTGCTTCTCCCTCTCTCTCTGCCTGCCTCTCTGCCTGCTTGTGATCTCTGTCTCTCTGTCCAATATGTAAATAAGTAAAATCTTTAAAAAAAAAAAAAAAAGATTTTATTTGAGAGAGAGAAAGAGAGGGAACACACGCAGGGGGAGGGGCAGAGGGGGAAGCAGCCTTTCCGCAGAGCAGGGAGCCCGATGTGGGGCTCGACCCCAGGACCCCGGGATCACAACCTGAGCCGAAGGCAGAGGCTTCGCCAACTGAGCCCCCCAGGCGCCCCTGAATTCACGTAATTCCTTCCTGCAGAACTTCCCGGTGTCCTAAGCAGCTGCAAACACTATGAAGGTTCAGAAGGAGGAACAGAGCAAGAACCGTTTCCCAAACTGATGGGGCCACAGACCTTCCTTACGGAGCCACGGATAAGCCCTGTAGGATCTGATGTAGAAAGATCATAGGGGCTCTCCCGGTCCCTCCCTTCCAGGCTGGGCCCTCAGCGGAGCCACTCAGGTGCTGACCCCGCGACCTGCAGGTTCACTCCGGGAACGTCACCCCGACCCTCCCCGACACCAGGGCACGGTGTGTGCGGGTCGGCCTCGGTCCAGGCTCCGAGCACAGGAAGCAGCCCCCCACCCCGGCAGGCCGAACCAGATGAACACTCAGGCGGCTTCCCCTCCATTTAAAAAGTATATAACACTATGAATCACGTATATAGTAACGTTTAAATTGTGGCAATTTTTAGAGTTCTCACCTCAGCAACCGTGTGGCGTAAACAGGTTACAGCCGACTCCTGTGGCCAAACCATGGGACAGGAACTCGCACAGTGACAGTATCTGGAGGCTGACCGGCCACTGGGCTGCGTGTGCTCAGGCCCCACGGCCGCCTGGGGCCCGCGGCCACGCCGCACCCCTGCCGGACTCCCTGAAGCCTGGACGTGGCTGTGCTCCCGCACGCACAGCAGCCATCCACGGCCACGTCCAATGCACGAAGGAGACTCCCACTAGAACCTCCCAGAAGCCCGCCCGCCTGCGCCCGCCTGCTCCGCTCTCTGGCAACCCTGGCAGACGCCGTCCTGTGCTAAGTCCTCACCACCTGCGAGGCCCCCGGACATCCCCGGAGCACTCCGTGCCTCGCTGCCACCGCAAATGTGCCCAGGCCCGGGACACGGTGGGGCCCGTGCCGCCTACCTGTCCGCGACAGCTTCTGCAAGGCGGCCGTCAGGCGCTGCAGGGCTCCCGGCGACACCTCGTAGCGGTGTGTGTCCATCGCTGGAACCTTCTGGCACCTTCCAAACACCCCGTCTGCAGGAGGAGGGGAGCAGAGAAGATAGAGAACGTGACGTTCGTTTTCAGGGAGAAGGTATTAAACACACCCTCGTGATAGATTCTAATTACGTCGCACGCCGAGGCTCTGGGACATGGCTGTAGAAAGTCAAAACGCTGTCACAGCTCAGAGCACTTGGAAAGTAGTGGTTTCTTTGAACTAAAGAGCGTCACGGAAAACACAATTGCGAAGGAACGGAGAAGAGGACGTGCAGGCAGTCGTTCGCGCCTTCCACTCTACTTCGCGTCCCTTCCTCGCTCACGCCCCACCTCTCACTTCTCATAATTCCCGCCCCTGGCGTTCACCTTTCCGATGCGAAGCTTTGCTTCCGACAGTCCCGTGACAAAAAAATCAGTATCGTTCAGGGCCGGTTTTCCAGATGAGAAACAGAACACCCAGGAAGAAGCCAGAAGCCACGAGGACAGTGGCCGCGTCTGCCACCGGGGTGCCGTGTGGGGGGACCGGCAGACGGGGTGGGGGGCAGCCCCGGGGACAGCGACGCGGCCGGTTTTGAGGGGAGCCTTCTGCAGCGTGGCCAAGGACAGGGGCTCCCGCAGCGGGGGGCCGTGGCGGGTGCCCGTCATCGGGCTCTGCTCATCTTTTCAACCACACCTTCTAATTAATTTAGGCCCCAATTAGTCTTTATTTGGCAAACTGTTCACTTTGAAATAAGCTTCCTGTAGGGGCTCAAACACCCAAATTACTGTCTTTCGTGCGCACAAAAGACGAATTCAAGGGCCAGTGCGTCGTCCCCTGGGCGGCCATCTGCAGGCTCAGGCCCGGGGGGAGGGGAAACGCGTCTTCATTGTTCACGACAGTCTCACAGCACGAAGTGTCGCTGAAGAAAGCCACTCAAATGCAACAAGTTCAATTAGCAGAAACACATGTGCCCGATGCCAGGCTAACTCAGTAATTACTGGTCTGATACTACATATGGGCTTAAGACGGACGGGGCCGTGTGATTAGCAGAAAATCATCTTAAGTGTCGAGAGCACACCGAGAATTTGTATGGGCCTCTGCAAAGCTCCCAGAACACGCGTAGGCAACCTGCACAGCTGCTCAGTGCCGCAGACAATGGCCGTGGGGAGAAGTCAAGCCCTCCGCAGGCCATCTCCACCACACTGGGCCAGAGGGATTCCCAGCGGCAGCGCTCCTGGAGGGAGGGTCCCGTCCCTCTGCCGCCACCCAGGGAGACAGGCAATCTGCTCCAGAAACATGGACAGTAAGCGGCCCTGTTCTTTTTACTTCATTTTGTGCAAAGAACTCCGTGCCTGTGGACGGGGTGTTTGTGGCGGGGGCAGGGGGACAGGGGCCAAGAGAAAAACAGAGAACTCTTTAGAATGTTCCTAAAACTTTCAGTCTCCTTTACAAATGGAGGATCTCGAAAGTAAACGCTCACCACGTAGAGACTAGAAGGAGCATTAAGTCGGTCTGACCCCACATTTTACAGACGAGCTTCGTGACCAAGGCCACAGGAGGAAGAGAAGCCAGGTTCCCGACTCCCGCTGGAGCCCTCGCCAGAGGAAAACAGCAGACACTGCCGACGTATTTTGGAACATCCCGAGTGAGTTAATTCCCTTCTGAAGTGTAGCGGCGTCACTCTTCAAATCGGGTTTATGCTGCACAATGTCACGAATTCACTTCCAGAAAAATATTTATGGCATTTTCTTGAAATCTTTCTCTTAAACATATTTAAAACACATGTATACAGCATAATACATGGTATTTTCTTGTGTTTTTAAAATTAGTTTTAGCTGATAACTTGGTTTTAATGATTTGAAAGTCGAGACTAAACTACCCACTGATTCTCTGCCCCCAGACTACAGCCTTGCCGATGAGGTGCCACATACTCTCCCTAGCACACGCTTTTAACCTTTATTTTTAAATAAATTTTTTAATTAATCGATTGATTGACTTGAGAGAGAGAGTGCGTGCGTGTGTGAGTGCAGGGAGAGGCAGAGGGCCAGGGAGCCTGACGTGGAGCTCGAACTCATGACCCTGAGATCACGACCTGAGCCGGTATCAGGAGTTGGACGCTCCAGCGACTGAGCCCCCGGTTCCCCAAATCAACTTTATTTTTTAAAGCAGTTTTAGATTCACAGCAAAACTGAAGGGAAGGTGCAGAGCTTCCCCGTGTGCCCTTACCCTCACACATGCAGACCCGCCCCACGGCCCGCAGACCCGCGGGGGCACCTTTGCCACAAGTGCTGAGCCCACGCCAGGACATCGTGTTGCCTGAAGTCTGCAGCCGCTTGGGGTCGGGCCCGTGTCCGCCGGCAGGGCGACGTGCAGAGCGGCTTCCCTGCCCTGGTCCATCCGAGTACCCGCTCGGCCCGGCGACCACCGGGCCCTCTCCTCTCTCTGCAGCTGTGTCTTCTCCAGAAAGCCCTGGAGCTCCCTGGGTCCACGTTTACACACGGATTCTTCACGGCACGGTGCAGCCACGCGTGTGGGCACGTCCGTGTGCACATGCACGCGTGTGCATGCACACGCACACGTGCGCGGCCTCCGTGAGTGCGTGCGTTGTGCCCAGGTGTCTGCATGTGTGCACACGGGTCTCTGCGTAGGTGTCGCGTGGCTGCAGTGTTCCCATGTGTGGTGCACCGCTGACGTGCGTGCCCGCGAGTGTGGACACTGTTTAACCGCCAAACTCCGTGTGAGAACCCAAGGGGACCGCTAGTCCCACATGGAACGTCCATCCAGGAAACAGCGTCACCAGCACCTCCCTGCCCGAAGCCCGACTTCCAGACGCCTACTCCATGGGCAGCTTCAGGAGCTTTCTCTGTGTCTCTGGAGGACGGTGTGCACACGCTCACCAGCACACTTCTCGAGACTTCCAATCCCACACCCGCTGTGCGTCTGACTCCATCCCTGCCCCAGGGCTCTGTCTTGCACCCCAACCTCAGAAAGGCACGGCCCTGCCCTTAGGTCCCGCCGGCTGGACAGATGAAGAGCTGCAGGACACACATCTGGGCCACAGGTGGCCACGCTGACCGACCACACACCGCTGTGGTGCAGGCTACGGAGGGGCGTCCTACAGGCGGCGTGAAGGAGCAGCACCGGCCTCGTCCCACAAACAAACGCCTCAGGAAAGTGGCGTCCACCTGGGCTCCAACCGTACGGAACGGGGCTGCCTACACGGGGCTGGAAGGACATCCAGGCAGGGAGCAGGCTCTGCGGAGGGCAGGAAGCACCCCATCCCCAGAGTTCGGGGGCCTAGGGACTGAGCGCCAATATGTGAATCAAGTCAGGCAAAGCCTGGGGGTGTGGGGGGTGTCAGTTTCCTTCCCAGGGGCCGCCAGGCCCTTACCAGCTGTTTTGCATTCTGCCAGGAGCCATGGGCTGAAAGGTGCTCCCCGTCCAGGGGAGGATGGTTCAGCGAGGACGGCCACCGTGGAAACGAGAGCAGAATGGATCTGCAGCCTTTCCAGAGGGGAACCCCTAGGACGCCCCTGCTGCCCAGCGGCAGGAGAGCCCCTCCAGGAGTCCCATGGCACACAGAGGTTCTGGGGTTCGAGGGCGTATTCAGAGAGTGGCCCAGAGAGTGGCTTTCCAAAGCAGTGATGCAGCTGCCTTGCTGCCGGCTGGAAGAGGTGGGGAAAGGACGACCCAAGGGCCCCAGGGGAGTGAGACCGCACCCTTCCTTGGGGAGGTCACCTCCCAGGTGTCTGTGGGCAGCAACCCCAGCAACCACACAATCACGGCATGGACCGAACGTTCCCAAGTGTGCTGACCTCGGTGGAATTCTAGGGCTGTCCCCAAGTCCCGAATTTCTGGAACGGTAATGCCCCTCTTATCTTGCAGAGCAGAAGACCGGGCCCCCATGGCTCCTGGAAACCAGAGAGCACATGGCTTTAAACACAGAAAAAGGAGGGATGTTTGTGGTCCCGAGAAAGCCGATCTCCACCTGAGTCCCACTGGGCCGTCACCGACAGCCGGCAGCTGGTTTTTTCCATTAGAAAGAGAAGCCTGGATAATTTTTTTGCTGGATTTCTGGAAGAATGTGAGAAAGAGCCCGTTTACTGCCTGTGTGTTTGCTGTAACCAGCGATCCCTGAAGCAGAAGTCATTTTGACTCATCAACGTCACTGTCCCCTCACGACTGCTGGCGGCCAGCGGCAATGCCCTCCTCCTGGGCCCTTCTCCCCTGCTCTGTGGGGCCGTGCGTGACCCCGGGCTGCACGGCATACACGTGAGCACACACGCACACACCTCTCCACGACCCTCTGGCACGGACATTGTCCTCTCGCCTCGGGGCCCCTGCGTCGACAGCCACGCTGCACCCACTGTGGCTCAGGGAATACCTGTGGCTGACTAACCAGTGTTTTTCCATTTGCCTGGAAAAAAGCGGAGATGCCCACAGAAATTTCTGACACTGGTAGCTGGCATCCTAATTTGCTGAAATCTCACCTGGTTTGGAAGCCTACAACTCCCAGCAAACGAGCTTGCTGAAGGCAAGGGATCGCCGAGACCAAACCCGGGGGCTCGTGGCAGGGCCGGCGAAGGAGGGGCGCGCACCCCTGCGTTCTCTGAGCACACGCCGTGCCACCTCTTCCTTCCTCGGGGCTCGGGGCTGCCCCTGCACAGCCACTCTTGGCCTCACGCGTGCAGGAAGAGGTCCGAGTGGGCCCCTGCTGTGGGAAGGGGACTCCGTGTTCGGAGACACCGGCCTTGCCTCGCGGGACGCTGTCGTTTCGGGGACTGCTGAGTGCCAGGCCTCCCGGAGGACGGCCCGAACCAGCAGTCCAGACCACCAGGAAGCCACGGGCCTCAACAGGCTGGTTTGGGTCTCTCCAGGAGAAACCATTTCTGTTTAGTTTACCTCACGCAACTCGCCTCAGACTTGCATTAAAGGACATCCTTTGGGGGGGAGGGGCGGCCTGGGTGGCCCAATCGTTTAAAAAAGAAAGGAAAAGCCTATGGAGCCAAATTGTTCCCCCACTGAGCAACACCCTTGCAGTGTGATCAGCATCTCTCCCAAAAAGACCTCGCAGGGGAGGGACCCCCAGCCCCCGGGGCCAGGACCGACCACCTTCTACCTTCCAGCGGCCCTCTCTGCCGGGTCATGGGGCAGCCCTCACCACACGACGCACCTTTCTTGTTGTGAGGCTCTGGTATTGTTTTTTTCCAAGGAATTAACCATGTTCTTTGCACCCACGACACTTAATTCTCTCTTCTTCTTTTTCTAATGTCTTTGTCTGCTTTATTTTTAAAGATTTTATTTATGTATTTAACAGACAACGAGAGCACAAGCGGGGGCGCAGCAGGGAGAGGGGGAAGCAGGCTCCCACCGAGCAGGGAGCCCAAAGCAGGGCTCGACCCCAGGACCCTGGGATCACGACCGGAGCCAAAGGCAGACGCTTCACCCACTGAGCCTGTTGGTTTCTATTTTTCATACATTTCTTCATTGTTTCTTAGGGAAGAAATAATGAGACTAGGTAATTCAGAAACACAACGTAATCACACTATTTAGATGTTGAGGGCGGGATCATTAGTTTAGGGCACATTTAGAAATGATTGCAGCGAGGGACCTGTTCCATGTAAATAACAAGCACGTGTAAACGTATTAACTTGCTCCCTGGAAACCTTTAGAACGACGATCTTGATTTTGGAATAAGAAGGGACAGGCAGAAAAGGTGTCACCATCATAAGATCTTTGCAGAGGAGGGTGAACCAGAGACGGTGTTCAAGTAATTACGGGGCGGGGGCGCCAGGGTGGCTTCCCGGTCTCGGCTCAGGTCTCGTCTCAGGATCGTGCAGTCAAGCCCCCTGTTGGGCTCCACACTGGGCGTGCAGCTGCTGGGAAAGAACTGTTACTGGGCAGGAGAGAAACGGAATCTCCATCTTCCATCCGCAGAATTCCTTGCAGAAGTAAAGACAAGAGCTCTCGGGAGGCCTGAAGCAGGGACCAACCAGCCTTGCTCCCCAGAACCAAAGGCCTGGGTCGTGCATGCAAGTTCTCAAAATACTGCATCCCATAGACACCAGATGCAGTCATTCCCCTGGGGAAGCGGCCAGCCACCCCCTGGGACAAAAGGACCAGCGTCCGTCAGAAACCGCTCCCGGGAGCGCACAGGGCAGCCCAGGAAGTGAGAACGGGTCTGGCCACAGGGCCTCCGGGGGCATCCCAGGAATCTAACTCCAAGCTCAGAACAGCACACGGGCTGAGAGAAAGGTGTCCGGGGGCCCAGGCCCCACACATGTCCCCGGTGGCTGCACCTGGCATCAGCCGCCCTCCAGGAAGCGCGCGTGGGTCATCCCCGCCCCGTCCACATCCAGCCCTGGCACCTAGGTCGCCGCGATGGAGGGCAACAGCGACCCCTCCTGGCCACCTCGACGCATCACTGGACCCTCCTCGGGGACAGATGGCCGGGGCTCCCGGGAAGCCGGGCAGGCGAGACACTGCACCGGCCAGCCGGGTGGCCCCATGCACTGGCTGGACGCTAGCTGAGAGATGCTGGTGGTTCTCCCTGCGAGGCAGGCAGCGTAAGGGACACGCACACTTGCATGGGTGCACACAAGCTCACACGTGTGTACACACACGTGCACACACCCACACAAGCTCACATGCTTGCACACTCACAAGGTACACACACTCATACTCCCATCTATGCACATTCTTGCAGGGTCCACCACCAGGCCGAGGGACCCCCTCATCTGCAGACAGATACCCGAGCCCAACCTGCAGGCCAGCTTAAAGACCCTGTCACCAGCGTCCTGCTGTTTCCCCAGTCCCTCTCCCCTCACCGGGTGGAAGCTGCCTTCCCCACTGTACTGCCCAGGGCACCCACAAGGCCTCGCACACTATGGCCACCTAGGAAGGACCCGCTTCGGGAGACCACGGGGCAGCTCTGTGCAGAGCGTGGCCGGGGACCGGCACAGATGCGAGCTGTCCGGAAGCGGCGAGTTGGCTTCAGTCCTCAGGCTCCGGAGCTGATCATGTCTTGCCTCCACTTGTGTGATACTGGGGAGTGATGTCTCCCATCCCCCAAGGGGCACGAGGAGGTCTGGGAAGGTAAATGTGGCTCCTAAGCCCCAGGCCGGGCGTCAGGCTGGAGAGCGGGCGTCAGGTGCTGCCGTGCAGGGAAAAGGTGCAGACGGCAGTAAGTCCGTCCTTGCTCACTGAGGGCTCACGCTCTGGCCACTTCTCTAAGTCTCCTCCACACACTGACTCTAAACCATGTCATACTCCCACGAAGCTGTTAGGAGGGAGAGCCCCTTCCCGTTTACACCACCCGGAAACCGAGGCACAGAGAGGTTCAGGGGCTTGCCCAAGGTCTCCAACCCACCAGTGTGCATGGGAGATGCCCGGGACCCCTGCCCAGGACCTTCCAGAACCGTCCACTTCACCCTCTGGCCACAATCACCCTAAGCATCAGCCTTCCTTTCCGAACACGTGTCCCATCTTTGACACAGAAAACGTGGCCATCCTCGTCAAGCCACAGCGACGGGATGTCTTGTTCCAAAACCAGTGAGCACACTCCCCTTGGCCTCGTGTCTGTCAGCCCCCAGAACAAGAGCTGACGTGTTTACACGCAGCCACTCCGTGCCTGGACCATTCGGACTCTCTGGGCTCGGTGAAGCCTGGGACAATTCTCAGGGGTCTGAACCGTCACAGTCTCCTCTCCCCATTGGGAACACTAGGGCCCAGAGAGGCCGAGGGACTGGCTAAGGTCACACACAGGAGGCCGGCTGGCCGCACTCGTTATTGCTAACACGACGTCTCTCTGGAGCAGCTGGGACAGCTGGCACCTGGCCAGGGCGGGAAGCGAGACCAGATACCGTCGTCATCTTGATCGCCGAAGCCCCCATCGGGAAAAGGTAAACCTCTGACGGTGTGAGGAGGGAGGAGAAGGGTCAGCGTGCGGCTGTTTTGAGCCAACTGATACCAGCAACAGTTTTGAGTGGACTTCTGCTCCGCGACAAGTCACCCGGGGCCAGGGAGCCCAGGGCCCTTCCCCAGGTCATCCCACCCCCGCACTGGGCCCGAGGTTGGTGTCCACGTGCCTCCCAGAGCTCCTTCTGGCACCTGGAGCCCACACTCACAACGGGGCTGGGTGTGGGCAGGAGACCCCGAGCCGCTGTGGCAGCTGGGAGCCACCGGATGAAACGGTGACCCACAGCCCACACGGGGGCCAGCCCTGCAGATGTCAGGCCAGGCCTGCTCGCTCAGACAGCTGGGCCAACCTATGCGCAGCCCGGACGTGCCCGGCTCTGCACCAGGCTGAGAAGAGTCGAGCGATGGACATTCTTCGTGCTCAGCTGCCTTCACTTTTCCAGTGAAATCAACTCCTGACAGCGGCCACGCATCACAAACGTCCCTAAGTGAGAACCAAGAGCTGTGCGGGACCCCAGAGTTTAAGAAACGAACCATCTAGGTCAAGTATCCAGACAGACGTGATTTTCCTTTAAAAAGCAAGCATAGGGCACCTGGGTGGCCCAGTCGGCTGACCGTTGGACTCCTCGTTTCAGCTCGGGTCATGATCTCGTGGGTCACGGGCTCCTCCTCAGCGGGGAGTCTGTGGGACCCTCTCCCTCCGCCCCTCCCCCAACTCGCACACGTGTGTGTTTTCCCTCCAAAATAAATGAATGAATCTTAAAAAAAAATAAGAACAAAAACAATGTTAAAGAACCCGCGTCTCCTGCGCACGGCCATGGGAATGTAAGTGGTACAGCTGCTGCGGGAAAGGAGAGCAGTTCCTAAAACAGAAGAGACCCAGAACGACCGCACCAACCGGCTGCTCTGCCGCCGAGTTCACGCTCAGAAGAGCGAGCAGGGACTCAAGGAGATCCTCCCACCACAGCAGGATTCAGAGCCGCCAAGAGCTGGAAACAACCCAAGTGTCCCACCAACAGACGAAGGAAAAACCAAACGTGGTCCGTCCACAGAAGAGGGTGTTCCTCGGGCTGTGAAAGAAGGAAATCCGGGCACCTGCTCCCCGTGAGTGTGGAGAGCGTCGCGCGGAGTGAGACAGGCCCGCCCAAGAGGTCGGGTGCTGTGTGAGTGCACGGCCACGAGGGCCCCGAGGAGTGAGGCTCACAGACGCGGAGAGTGGAGGGACCTGGGGAGGGGGCGGGGGTTCGTGTTCAGTGAGGACCGAGTTTCAGTTAGGGGAGGGGGAGGGGTGCTGCAGAGGAGGGGGGTGACGGCTGCATGACCGTGTGAGTGTCCTTAAGGACACGAATCGTACCTTTAAAGGGGTAAAAATTTAAATTACAAGTATTTCCCCCTAGTTTAAAAATTTAACAAAAAGGCAATCAAAATAAAAGAGTAGAACAAAGCAGGCCCCTCTCGGAGAGGACGGAGCATGTGCTTAATAGACGTCACCACGTCCACAGCCAGGGCCACGCCCCGGCCGACAGGTTTTCGTGGACACACGTGCACTTCCAGGCGCCAGGATGAGCTCCCACTTAGATCAGCTCAGTCCGGCGAGCACACATTTGGCGCCTACCTTGTCCAGAAGCGAGGCTCAGCCTTTTGAGTTCAGGGAAACACCAGCCCCTCACATCTCATGAGACGCGCGTGAGCCTCGAGATGCCACCAGGACCTGCGTGCCTGGAAGCCAAGAGACGGGCCTGGTTTGCTGGAGAAAGTCAGGGCCGATCAGGGAGGGCTTTCTGGAGGAGGCGAGGCAGAGGGCTGGACGACTGCTGCCCAGCTGAGGTGGTGGAGAGGCCCCTGGTCTCCCGACGGCTCCTCTGCACCTGCCGGGGCAGGGCTGGCATCTGGCGGTGGAGGCGCACGACCGACCACCTTCGTGTCTGGCGCTTTACCGTCAGGCCCCGGGGAGGCCCGCGGACGGCGGGCGGCGGAGCGCCCGGGCGGGGAGGAGAAAGTGCGCTGCTTCCCGCGGGGCCGCTCCCCGCACCTGCGTGGGCAGCTCGTCTCCCCCGGAGCCCCAGCCGAAAGCCGCCCGGGCAGTCCCCGAACCTTCCACTCCCGCAGGTGATTATGGGAAACCGGAGCAGATCGGGTCTACGCGGCGCTGCCGTCCGCGCACAGCGGCCTGTTCCCGTCTCGTTGACCTCGGACCCGGGAAGAGGATGCCTGGCGCCGCAGGGCCGGAAGGTCTGGAATAGAACGTTCTGGGCCTCAGAACTCTCCCGGGA
The DNA here is from genome assembly GCA_004024625.1 of Mellivora capensis. Taxonomy (NCBI): domain Eukaryota; kingdom Metazoa; phylum Chordata; class Mammalia; order Carnivora; family Mustelidae; genus Mellivora; species Mellivora capensis. The sequence continues at coordinate 90,958 of PISX010006826.1, forward strand.
GGGGGGTGGGGATGCCAAGCGCAGTGTCGATCCGCAGAGAGGAAGCACGCCGAGCCTTGTAACACTCAGCCCTTCCTGCACAGAAAACTCACCCCAACACGGCCACGCGGGAACACGTGCTGGAGCGAGACGCCGACCTGCCCGACCAGCGCGGCTCTGCCGGTCCGGCTCTGCTCCTGAAGCGGACCGACCCTGCAGGCCCTCGGCCCACCGCCCCCAAGAGCAGGCCAACACCCTGCTGCGCAATTTTAGAAAAAACAGGGGGTTTGCTGAGAGCTGACGAGACGGGGGTGTGTATTTCATTCAGGCCCTTGTGCTTTAGGGACAAGAAAACCGAGGACCTAAGGGACGGGGGTTGCCAGGGGTCGCCCATGGCCCCCTCCGCCCCCCATCCTCGCCCTGGCCCTGCTCAGACACTCCAGCAGCCACAGGCTTCCTTCAGCAGGAAAAATCAAATAAATGAAAAAGACAACACATGCGCTGGGCTGTGCAAACGGTCTTGAAGACACGGCTGAGGTCCCGCCCGCGCGGAGTACGACGCCGAGCCACAGGTTCTACCTAGAGAACATGCTTTGCCGCGCCTACTAGCCCCGCCGTCCCCGGAGGCCCTCCGAGCACTGTGAGTGACAGCAGACACTCTGAGTGAGGCCCAAGGACACGGGGCTCCAGGGCCAGCCTTGTCACCCGTCTGCTGGCCACCTCCAACAAGTGGCTTCACTCCCCTGGGCCCAGGTCCCTACAAGGCACCCGTCGAACGAGATCTTTTCTAAGATCCTTTCTTCAGCTCAAACACACTCTCTGTAGAAAACGCGCGGGGCACAAGCAGGACTGGCCAGATCCGAAGCAACTGCCAATGTACACCTCACGCCGGGCAAGGCCCTCCCCACTGCCTGCACCGTGCCCGTCCGTCCCTCGTGTCCACGCGGAGCCGAGCAGAGGCAGCTGCTGTCCTCCCCGGGGCCGGCCGGCAGCACCGTGCTGCAGCGGCGGCGCAGACCATCTGGGCCCTTCGCCCGGAGAGCGCCTTCCGGATCCCGGACCGAGCCTCTCCGATCTTCGGGGGTTGGCGTTGTTTTGTTTGCTTATGTCTGAAAAGAACAGACGGGAATGATCTGAACACCTCGTCCAGCTGGTAGGGAGACGCGCTCCCCCAGCCGTGGGGCCGTGAGGGACTTCATCGGCGTGCGTGGGTGTTGGCGGGTGCTGGGCTCAGGGGAGAGAGAACAAAGCAAGCCCCAAACCACTGGGGTGAACCCCGTTTGCAGGCCTGTGCTGCCAGCGGGCGGTGTTCCCACTCAGGCGACTGCCGCGACGGCGAGAGCCCGTTCTGGTTTCCTGCCCGGGATCCCGGCTGGATGGACACGGGGGAACAGCTCCCACGGCGTCAGGACACGGGGGAACAGCTCCCACGGCGTCAGGACACGGGGGAACAGCTCCCACGGCGTCAGCCGTGTTCTGCTCCTGGAGGCGACAGGGCGGACCCGGCCACTGTGAACGGGCTGAGCGGGTTCCTTGCTCCGGGCAGGGGAGGGATGGCCGGCCCTGACCTCCAGGTCCTAGCCACACTCGAGCGTCCCCAGGAGGTCCAGGCTCACCCGGGCAGGGCCCTGGCTGGGGCGGGAGACCCCCCCCCCACCGAGGCTGGTCCAAGGGTGCTGGCAGCCCTCACCGTCAAGAGCTCAGATCCCACCCAAATCTACACGGGCTGTCGTGTTCGGCGAGGCCTGCTGTGGGCCCAAAGATAAGCCGCAGGGAAGGGAAAAGGCGGTTTATCTGTGGCAGCTAATCTCCCCATCAGCAGCCTCTGCTCCAGCCCGTTGCCGAGTAACGGAGGCCGCTCCTCTTATCAGCCCAGAACGTTCCGCTGACTATTCAGACAAGAACAGAAAGGCCTGGCACTGAGAGCCGTAAGCAGCTCGGAAGGAAAATGGCACATTATGTGGGATGAGGAAAAAGGGAATCTGTTAGCCCTCATCTTATCTGGGTGGTGACAGTTACTCAAAACAGCCATCCATCACTCCCTCTGCACCCATTCTCATTCCGGCAACCGGAGAGCTCCTGCCCACGTCCCGGGGTGGAGGGGGGGAGATGCGGGCGGGGGGGGGGGGCACTTGCTCATCAGCCACCTTCCGGTGGGGCCCATCCTCTCCCTTCTTCTCTGCCCCTGCCCCAGCCCCTCCACTCCCACAGGCTTGAGGCGGCTCCTTGGAATGAAGGCCCCACCTTCTGAATTATCCAAGCCTGCGCCCTCCAGCCCAGGGCGGACACGGCTGAGTCCCCCGTGGGCCGGGCACACCCAGAGCCTTGAGGCTCAGCGACCTGCAGCGCCTGGGCCCAGCATGAGCCTCTGAAGAACGTCCCCAACCCCTCCTCAATGAACCCAAGACCCTCCCGCCCCCTCATTCCCAGCTCTGTTCTCAAGCTGGCAGGAAGAGAAGCACCAGGGCCTGAGATGGCTGGTGGAGTGCAAGAAGCAACCACGGGCCTGGGGGAAGGTAGAGGTGCCTCTTCCCTCAACACGGCCGAGGCGGCCACCAACCTGCCCACCGGAGCAGCCCCCGGCCTGAGCCCTGCATCAGAGACCTGCCGTCGGGCCCACAGGGAGCCTGGTCTTCAGCCAGTGCTGGTCAGAGAGCGACGCACGCGGGGGCCATCCCCATCCCCACAAACCCAGCGTGGCCTGAGAGCCGACGTGCTCTCAGGGTTCAGCAGCCGCCACACATGCTTGGAACGGCATCTGCGACCCAGAGACCCTGTGCACCTGCCAGCACCGAGGAAACTCGAAGGGTCGAGTTTCATTCTTCTACATAGAGCTGTCCAATTTTCCCAGCACCATTTATTGAAGAGACGGTCTTTTTTCCACTGTGTATTTTTTCCTGCTTTGTTGAAGATCATTTGACCATAGAGTTGAGGGTCCATATCTGGGCTCTCTACTCTGTTCCATTGGTCTATGTGTCTGTTTTGATGCCAGTACCATGCTGTCTTGGTGATCACAGCTTTGTAGTAAAGCTTGAAATCAGGTAATGAGATGCCACCAGTTTTATTTTTGTTTTTCAACATTTCCTTAGCGATTCGGGGTCTCTTCTGAT
>PISX010006827.1:7230-76380 GCA_004024625.1 Mellivora capensis
TTTAAAGATTTTATTTATTTATTTGTCAGAGAGAGAGGGAGAGAGAGTGAGCAAGCACAGGCAGACAGAGTGGCAGGCAGAGGGAGAAGCAGGCTCCCTGCCGAGCAAGGAGCCTGATGTGGGACTCGATCCCAGGACGCTGGGATCATGACCTGAGCCGAAGGCAGCTGCTTAACCAACTGAGCCACCCAGGCGTCCCGGAAGTGGTTTCTTAACTAGTCCTTCTTGTTGGGTGATCTGGAGCCGTCACCGAGACCTGAGGCAGCCCTTTGTGGAGGCCACAGGCAGTGGGGAGAGAGGGACATTGGTGGCAGCTGGGCTGGGCTTACAGATTGTTCTGGGGTAGGAAGGCGGAGGGGGTGGTTGGGGACAGACAGCACTGGGAAGAGCAACTTCCCCTTGAATGAGCTGTTGCCTGGAAGATTACTGAGCAGAAGGGTGCAGACATTCATGGCCTGGCTCTGAGAAGATCTGGATGGGCTTAACTGAGAAAAAATGCAGCCCTATCCACCTCTGACTCTCACACGTAGAGCATGGCCCTATGTTGCCCCGGCTGAGCAGGGAATATGCTGTCCTTGTTCCTAAGGGACACTGGAGACCCTGACCCATCTGTAAGCTCTGCTGGGGGCTGGCCTCTCCCTCAGCTGTCGACATAAGGTCCTGGCCTTTCCCTTGCCTGGCGTTGGTGCCCCGCACTCCTTTGCACCTCCCCTTGAGCCTCTGTTGGCAATAGGAACATAATTCTTTTTTTTTTTTTTTAAGAATTTATTTATTTATTTGAGAGAGAGCATGAGAGGGGAGAAGGTCAGAGGGAGAAGCAGACTCCTCTTGGAGCTGGGATCCCGATGCGGGCCTCGATCCCGGGACTCCAGGATTATGACCTGAGCCGAAGGCAGTTGCTTAACCAATTGAGCCACCCAGGCGCCCTAGGAACATAATTCTAAACCTTCTATAGAAAGGCCCCCAGCAGTCAGTCCCTTAATGGCAGTAATGCCTTCACAGAAGCCTTTCTACTGTCTGGTTTTGCCCTTAAGTTTTTCCCCTTCCCTCTGAGGTCCACTGCCAGCCGTCATTCAAACTCTGTCCTTTAACACATCAGAACACAGGTGAATTCAGTTCGACATTTACCAAACATCTCCTGTGTGCAGAGCCCTGGGCGGAGTTCAGAGAAGATGTGTCATTGTCATGATTGCCTTCGTGTTGGCTTCTTACTCTGAAGTAAGCGGGCAGAAAGCCCACCTGAGTCGCCTTTGCCTCTTCCTGCCCTGGCTGCGGAGCAGACCCCCCTGACTCTTTTCTCCCCTCCTCCTGACAGGTCTTCCGGACAGACTTGATCACAGCCATGAAGATCCCAGACTCCTGCCAGCTCAGCCCAGATGACTACTACATCCTAGCGGACCCATGGCGACAAGAATGGGAGAAGGGTGTGCAGGTGCCCGCTGGGGCAGAGGCCATTCCAGAGCCCGTGGTGAGGTAAGCCAGACAGCCCAGGCCAGGGGGCCCTAGACAGAGGAGGCTGGGGCAAGGGACCTTTGTGGCCTGTCTCTAGTCTGTCTTAGATGCTTTGGCCCCATCAACCACTGAAAAATTCCAGAAATACTGGTAATCTACCTTTATCGCGAGGGCCTGGGCTTGGGCTCAGCTCCGGAGCCAGATGGCTTGGGTTCAAATTACCATTTCCACTCACTGTGACCTTGGGCCAGAAATGTAATCTTCCTGGGCCTCGGTTTCCTTGTCTGTGAAATGGGAACGGTAACAATACCACTTACTTTGTATGGTGGTCAGGATGACAGGACAGCAACGTATGGGAGACACTTGGCCCAGGGCCTAGCACATACCAGTGCTGGGTAGAAACTGACCATGGATTAGCTTGATGTCAATCCAAGTTGAGTCCCATGAGCAGATCTCATCAGGGAAGTTTCTAGGCATCTAAATAGTCTCTCAGACAGGGCTAAGCTGTGCTGTTTGCTTCTTAAACCTTTTTAAGGAGTTGCGAGTGGGAGGGAGTTGAATGCTGGCACACAGCAGATGCTCAGGAAGCTCTGGCTATGACCATCCTCAGGAGGATTCCCCAACAGCACTGGGTCAGGGCTGGGTCAGTGGGTATCCTCTCTAGGCTTTGTAGATTCTGGTCTTGTGGATTGGAGAGACCCCTGGTGTGTCTTGGCCGTGGCCTTTGCCTCCAGTGACAGAGGCCAGACAAGTGCTGCTTTCTGCACTCTGGGAAACCCCCTAAATCTTGTCTCTGGGCCAAGGGACCTGATACTCTGGCCTCCCCGGCCCACCAGCACACTGGCAGCCCGGTGGCTCTTGCTTAGTCCCATTTGACCAGGTCTGAGGCAAAGGGTGCAGCTTTCATCGCCCTTGACATTGGCACCATTGCTTGCTGGCAGCCACACCTAGAGTGGCTCACAGACCCCCAGTGCCCAGCTGGTGCCAGGTCTCTGCTGGGCACAGGATTACGGGGACAGATCAGACTCTGAACCCTGCCTCAGTGCATTGTGAGGACTGGGTGTTGGGCAGAGCTCATGCTATGGCTCCTGAGGTCTAAGTGCCTGCCAGCGCTTGGTGTCAGGCTCTCTGAGAATCAGGGGAGCCCTAGGCTTCTCTAGGAGGGAAAACATGTGGGGTTTGCAGAGGGAGTGGATTCTCCACATCCCCTACCTAGGGCCAGAAACAGGGTTTAAGCTCCAGTTTCACACCTTCCTTTCACCAGACTAAGGAACTGTTATTAACCTATTCGAACCAGTTTCTTTCTCTGTAAAATGGGTATAATAACAGTAGCTGCCTAATGGTGTGATGGGGACTACAGGAGAATACAATGGCAGGGACCCAGGGCTGCAAAGGGGCGGGGCAGGCCAGCAGCTGGGGAGAGAGGTGCCTCCTGATGAGGCTTGGCCCAGCTGTCTGTCCTCCCTCCTTGACTTCAGTGTCAGGTGGTTCCAGAAACATCCAGTGGCCTGGGTAATTAATTGCAAATGCTTCCACACCAGTAGCATGGCTTCTGCCTGCCAGCTCAGTGTCTTATCTGTTGACATCAAGAACAGAGCACGTGTTCGGACAGCTCTGCCTTAACGAGGTGCATTCCCCGGGTATGCACGGTGCCTCTAAGCTGACAGGAGCCAGGCGTCCCTGACCTGTCCGTGCTCTCTGAAGAGGACAGACTGGAAGCAGGGCAGGCTGTTCTCGAGGAGAAGGCTCCCCTGTCTCCCTCCAGCCCAATCCCTCCGTCTTCCTGGGCACCTCCCACTGCAAGGCCCTTATCTGGAAGCCACAGCAGCTGCCAGCACAGGCAGAATTGTTACAGCCCTCTTCTTGAGAATCTGCTGGGCTGAGCCTGTTACGTTCATCTTCTCAGTTAATTATCATGCCAGCCCTAAAAGTACATCTTACTCCCCTGATTTGATAGATGAGGAAGGTGGGAAATTCTGGGGAATTCCCTGCATGACTGCCAGGGCCTGGGGGCTGGGCCAGGAAATTACAAGCCCCGGGTTGTCCCTGTGAGGCCCAGAGAGAGCCTGTGCCCCAATCACACTGGCATGCTGGCTCTGGCTGCCTTCCCCCCGCTGCTACCCCGGCACGTTCCGTCTCCCCCTTTTCATCCAGTCTTTCCTGGCTCTGGGGCAGGTCTGCCTACCTCATGAAATTTCTCTGGGTAATGAGAACCCGTCTCACCCCCTGATGGCGAACTGAGTGATGGCCTCTGCTGCTCCCTCTCTGTGGCCAGAAGACTCAACCCAAGGCAAAACCAGCCTCTGGTGTAGGTGTCATCTTTTTGGAGTAGACAGCCTCCCCCAGGTCCCAGCCCAGCCATCCACTTCCTACAGCTGACCTCTGCCCTGCCGGCTACAGCTGAGATAGTGTCCTTAGCCTGGGGTCAGATCAGCCCACGCCTGGAAAGAGACCTTCTGCCAGAGTCAAAGAGGTGTCACGGAGGAAGCTGAGGGCCCCAGGAAGCACAGAAAATGCCTTCTCTGACATGAGCCCCTGAACCCTAGATTCTTCGAGAAAGAAAGGAACGTGATCTTGGCTCCAAGGGGTCTGGCCATGTGGCAGCTGAGTGACCACACAGGTCTAGCGTGAGACCAGTAGGTCATGAGGCAAAGCTTGGATCCAAAACCTGACTGAGCCTGCTCTGGGGGCACAAACAAAGCAGAGTCAAGACAAGAGTAATCTATGTTTTTAAAAGAATATATTAATTCCAATAAGACCCTCAGGGGACTTTGTAGGACAGAGAGTATCAGTACTGCATCCATTTGGAATGGTCTGTTTTTCAGGAGGATTGAGGAAGTCACAGCATTAGTGGTTACCTGGGGCTTCCTTCATCTGGGCCTTCCACGTGGGACAGGGTAGAGCCAAGCACTTTCCCTTGCTCCTTGCGCCCTTCAACCTCCTCCGACCCTCCCCTCCTGGTCTGCAGGCCGTTTTTGCCTCCCTTTCTCCTCCATCCTTCCTGCCCCTCTGGCTGACACGTGGGGGCGTGCCTGGAGCCCAGGAGTCCTCCCCACATCTCAGCCTCGTTCTGTGCCACCCTGCCTTCCCCTCCCCAGTCTGCACTGAGTCCCAGCCCCTGGCAGCCCTGCCTTCGACCCCAGGAGGCCTCTCGGGCAAGTGAGGGGCCTTTCAGCCCTGGCAGGGCTGGCCAGATGGAAACCAGGCTCCGCAGCGATAACCATGGCAACCGGTAGGGGGTGGGAAGAGCTGGCATTTTGAACTGGCATCGGGAATTCAGGGGCAGCACACAGCTGAGCCAAGAGGGGAAACTGGGCCCTCCCAAGGCAAAAAGCCCTCCTATTCCATTTCAGAAGGAGGAAAGTGATATCCAGAGGACTTAAAATACGCACTCAAGCACCTGTAGGGCTTGCTGTGTGCCAGGCACTGTTCTCAGAGCTTTACACATATCCGTCCATTTAACCCCTGCCAGCCATAGAAGGTAAGTACTGTTACTGCTAGGTTATTTTTTTGGATGAGGTCACTGGGCCCAGAGAAGTTAAGCAGCTTGCCCAGATCACACACTGAGTGGTAGGTCAGGGGGTGCGTGGCAGGCTCAGTGGGTAGAGCATGTGACTCTTATCTTGGGGTCGCAAGGTCGAGCCCCACATTGGGGCTAGGGTTTACTTAAAAGAAAATAGCAGATCAGGACTTTGAGTCTACATTCTGCAGCTAGGACCCTTCCCAGCTGCCTCAGGGAGAGACGTGGCCCAAGGGAGGGCCACGCTGGAGTGTGGTCCTGGGAATGTAGTAGGCATATCTTCCTGTCCAGGGGAGGAAGCCTCCTCCATCTTGCACTGAGGGTGGGGGCACCACTGTGAGAGACTGACGGCTCAGGTTACATCATATCTGGGGAGGGAGACCTTTTCTGTGGAGAGGGCCATCCTGCACTGCAATACTGTACCCCCCAGGTAAGGCCCCTTCTCAGTCTAGAGGAGGCCTAGCCTCATGTCCCCTTGTGGAGATGTGGGGACAATCCTGGCCTCCCACCTAGCCTTGAGGAGTATATGCTAAAGGACCTGAAGCCTTACTGACTCTACCCGACTTCTCCCAAAGTGCCTGGCACAGAGCATTGCCCAGGAGAGCACATGGACTGCCTGTTGGATAGCCCCATGCAGGGCAGATCTAGGTCATGGAGCTTTAGCTGAGCCCAGATGCCCTCATGAGAAGACCAGGAGAGGTGTGCTATGGGCAGGATGGATGTTTACGGGATATGCAGGACAGTGGGTCAGCACCCACTCCCAATCCACATTCTGCCCTTTGGTCTCCTCTCCTGCTTACCCATAGTCCTTGGAGTCTCTGCAGGTGGGCAGGCAGGACAAGGTAGTATTAGGAGGTGACCTCAAAGTCTCACACTTCACTTGCCCACCAGCTCCTCAGCTGGGCTGGCCAACTCACTGGAGGTCCCCAGACCCAGTGAGGGTGGCAGGCTGAGGGTCCCTCCCCTCATGTTACCCTCTCTTGATTTCCTAGGATCCTCCCGCCGCTGGAAGGCCCCCCTACCCAGGTGTCCCCTAGCTGCTCTGAACTTGGCGAGGGCTCCCAGCCTGATTGGCCAGGGGGCAGCCGCTATGACCTGGACGAGATCGATGCCTATTGGCTGGAGCTCATCAACTCGGAGCTCAAGGAGATGGGTAGGTGACCTGCCAGGCTGAGAGCGGGATTGGGGCAGACCAGGCAGAGTTTTCTTCCAAATGGCAGCATTCTCACCCTCAGAAGGGCAGTGCCCACGACAAGGCTTTGGCGCTGCATGGATATGAGAGAAAGTCCCTATCACATTACTGCTCGGAGAATTTGTTTGGGGTCTTTGTGCCTCATGTGCTGTAGCTGTCAGGTGGGAACAATAATGGCCTGTCATTTGCAGAGTTCTTGAGGATTTTATTGGTAAGCCTGTTACGAAGAGATTAAGTGAGCACATAAGTGAGGCTAGGATGACAGATGGGGTGTGGGGTCAGTTAGTAGGGGCCTCCTGACTGGAACCCACCAACATGTCCTAGGATGGTTCCCCCCCCCCCATACATGCAGCTCAGGCAGTGGATTGCCCATGCATGCAGCTGCATCCCAGAGATCCTTCCATGTTGTCCACACGTACACATGTGTGTGGTCACAAGCAGGCTGTCTAAAGTCAGAAGAGCAGGACCAGCCCCCCAGGGGTGTGTGATACTGAATGGTCCAACCCATCCCGCTTCCAGATGATGGCGCTGAGGCCCATGACAGTGGATGCATTTTCCCAGGTCATACAGCAGACAAGTGGAGCCCCCTCCATACACCTGTCCTGACAACCTAGGCTCTTAACACCGTCCCTTGCTGTCCTCACAGAGAGGCCAGAGCTGGACGAGCTGACGCTGGAGCGTGTGCTAGAGGAGCTGGAGACCCTGTGCCACCAGAATATGGTACGGGCCATCGAGACTCAGGAGGGGCTGGGCATCGAGTATGATGAGGATGTTGTCTGTGATGTGTGCCGCTCTCCCGAGGGTGAAGATGGCAACGAGATGGTCTTCTGTGACAAATGCAACGTCTGCGTGCACCAGGTGGGCAGCCCCTCTGCCCCACCCCCATTCTCGCCTGCTGCCGGCAGCTGGTCATCCTGGTCCTTGCTGGAGGAATGCCATAGCCCCACGGCTGCAGGCCCCCAGAAAGCAGGACGAGGGAGGAGGAAGGGAATGGAATGAGTGCCCCAGGGCTCAGTGCTGTCCTCAGACTTGAGTAAATGCCCACTGGGTGGTCTTTCCATCCTTTTCCTGGGGGCCTCGCTCCAACTCTCCGCACTGAACTCCCTGATCCCCTGCACCTCCTCCCCTCCGACCTGAACTGAGGAAGAGGCTGCACAGTGCTGTGATAGAAAGCAAAGCCTGGAGCTAGCTGCCTGATTGCAAATTGTGGCCTTGCCCTTTACAATCTCTGTGACCTTGGGTAATATCTTCATCTCTCTGGGCCTCTACTTCCTCAACTCGAAATAAAAATAAGTGGTTGGGAGGATTCAGTTACTTCCTAGGAGTTCTTTGCTTAGAACAGTATATAATACGGGCTATAAATATTTACCACTGCTGATCTTACAAACCAGGTGTGTTGCTAGACATGCTCTCCCTCTTCATCTTGAGCCCAAACCTCCCAGGTTTTAGGCATCTCTGGGCCTTACAGAAGACTTGACTGGAACCTAGTGGACCCCCTCTAGCCCTGACTTGAGCACACACACAACTCCTTAGCCATTGCTGCTGGAAGAGCTCCTGGGGAGCTCAGAGGCAGTGGACCCCTCATTCATTCATGTCCCTTACACGTAGTAGCTCATAGGTCCATAAGCCCTAGGCATGACTAGAAGGAGCCCCCTTCACAAATCTCTGTACAGGGAAGAATGCTCAGGGCCCTGTCCTCAGGCAGCATACAAACCCAAATTTGTGTCCAAGGAGTTCATGGACGCTTCTGAAGTCCAACACTTACTAGGAACCTCTGACCAAGATGATTTTTCTCCCAACAGAGGGCAGAGCTGAGCCCTTCTGCGGAGGACTGGAGTCTTGGCCTTAGAATCCGTCCAGAGGCCTCCTTGCCAGAGCCTGCTAGCAGTGGGGTTCTGTAGCTCCTCGCATGGGCTGGCCGGGGGCTGTTTGCAGCTGACTCCCAACCAGATGTAGATGGTGACCACCCTGCTCTCTCCCCAGGCATGCTACGGGATCCTCAAGGTGCCCACGGGCAGCTGGCTGTGCCGGACATGTGCCCTGGGTGTCCAGCCAAAGTGCCTGCTCTGCCCCAAGCGAGGAGGAGCCTTGAAGCCCACCAGAAGTGGGACCAAGTGGGTGCACGTCAGCTGCGCGCTGTGGATTCCTGAGGTGGGCAGATCAGGGCCGGGGGGCAGCCCTGGGGAAGTGGAGCATAGATCTCAGAGAGCAGAGCACTGAGAAAGAAGCAGGCTTCTGTAAAAAGGGGTGTCTCACGTGGCATCTGAGAAGAACTGGGGTAGCAACCCATAGAGAGCTTTGCCTGTGGACTTGGGTAGAGCTCGGGTGGTAGTTTCCATGGGTAGGTGGGATTGTGGGCCTGGGGGACCCAGGGGTTAGGTCTGAGAGCCGAGCAGAAGTCAGGCAGCAGAGCAGAGGGGAAAGTGTGTTGTGGGTCCCTCGAAATCCAGGCAGTGGTTCCAACAACATCAGGCTCCTTGCTTAAAACAAAAATAAGCCAGCTGACCTAAAAGGAGATGAGGCAGTCAGGCAGAGAGCTAATTAGAAGTGGATGGTGGGGGGCACCTGGGTGGCTCAGTGGGTTAAAGCCTCTGCCTTTGGCTCAGGTCATGATCCCAGGGTTCTGGGATTGAGCCCCACATCGGGCTCTCTGCTCCTCGGAGAGCCTGCTTCCTCCTCTCTCTCTCTGCCTGCCTCTCTGCCTACTTGTGATCTCTGTCTGTCAAATAAATAAATAAAAATCTTTAAAAAAAAAAAAAGAAGAAGAAGAAGAAGTGGATGGTGGGCCTACTACCGTGGCTGTGGCTCGGATAGAGGAGTTGGCCTGGGTCTGAGTCTAGGTGGTGGAGGACAATGGGTGACAGGCCAGGCCCACTGTGACTTAGTGAGTCACCAGAGCACTGAGCCCCTGGAAGGTCATCCTGTTTTATTTGAAATAGGAAATGCTGACATTCACCAGAGTTTCTGCCCCAGCCCTGCTGTGTGCCCTAACTCAGAATATGGCCCCCCTCTGTTGCTGCCTGTGCCTCCAAGCAAGCCAGGTGGCCCTTTCAGCAGGGCCCCTCCCCTTCTTGGGCTTCAGTCTGAGGGCTCTTCCAGGGACCCCCACTGTAGGCTCCTATGGTGATCGTGGTTGTGTTGACCGTGGTATCTTGCTCCCAGAGCAGCTCTTCAAAGCTGCGACTACCTCTGAGTGTGCCCTGGGCTGGGCACTACAGAGACAGAACTAGCAGGAGCTCTTCCTCACCATGGGGGCCCTGTGGCTCAGGACCTCTGGACAGGAGCCCTTCTGCCATCTTAGGCACGGACAGTGGGGAGGCAGATGGACTTGCTGGGGCTGAGGGGTGGGCCGTGCCTAGGGAAGTTAGATAATGGTTGTTGGGTTGTCCCTGTAGGAGGGACGGGCAGGGGTAAACAAAGGCACATCCCCAGTGCCCAGGCAAGCCCTGGAGGAAAAGAGATGCTGCTTGAGGCCTTTCGTTGCTGCCCAGAAATGTAAACTAAATAAACACATGTTCTAGTAAGAACTCCAAAGGTGCTAGTACGGAAGGGGTGACATACAGAAGACATGGGGATGCTGCATATACTCACCTGTGTGTGCGTCTGCATGCACACACACACGCACGCGCACACACACACACACTCTGCAGCCTCCCTGCCTCAAGGCTCACACTGCCACGTGCACATACACACAGTTACACGGACTGATGTGCACTCTCATATATAGTCACAACTTAAGACTAGTCACAGGTGAGCAAACACTAGTTTACTTACTTCCTGGTCAGCTTGGGATTCAGGCTGTCGCACTGCCCTGTGTGCCCACTGCCTGGTTTTGGCAGATAGCTCCCTTCTGGGGGATCGCTAGAGGCGAGCTGGGGAGGAGAGGCCTGATGCAGCTCCCTGTCTCCTGCCCAGGTCAGCATTGGGTGCCCAGAGAAGATGGAACCCATCACCAAGATCTCGCATATCCCTGCCAGCCGCTGGGCTCTGTCCTGCAACCTTTGCAAGGAGTGCACGGGCACCTGCATCCAGGTACGAGGTCCTTCACCCCGTGGCTGCCCAGGGACTTCTGACATCAAACGTAACACGTGGGAGGGGCAGGGCTCCTCCTCCAGCTGAGCTAACATGGGGAGACCCATGCAGGGCCAGGCTCTGGCAGTCTGTCCATAGCAGTGGGTCCCAAATTCTGGCATGCATCAATATTATCTGGGGGGCTTGTTAAGACAATTGCTGGGCCTATCCCCCGGGGTCCTGATTCAGTAGATCTGGAATGGGCTGAGAATTTGCTTTTTCCGTCAAGTTCCCAGATAATGTGATGCTGCTGGTTTGGGGGTTGGAAAATGGGGGTTCATTTTGTTGTCCTCATTTTCCTAGCAACAGTTGTCATTAAAGACACTAGATGTACTTCCACCCATTTTTAAGACTTTCAAAATGACTTGTGCGTGCAACATAAAGGTTCATTAATAGCTGGGTGGGGTATTGCTGAAAAGTTTATGAGCGGCCCACAGCCATCTTCCAAGGCTAGGGGAGAGTAGCAGACCCTGAGTTGGCCCCAGCTGCCTGGGCAAGAGAAGGAAGGGGTCCACTTCCAGCCCCTCTTCCCAGAGGACAAAGGAGACGCACAGCTCCCCCTCTCAGTTCATGCTGTGGAAGGGAGGCAGTGACTGACCATCACCAGCCTCTTTCTTCTAATGCCTCTTGTTCCAAAGTCGTTTTACCCACACAGTCATGCAGCTTATCCTCAAGGGTTGTCAAATCACCTGACTGTTCACTTCCCCAGAATATGTATGGTGCTGAACCCCACTTCAGAATCCCCTAGAACTCCCCCTTCCCATTTACCAGAGCTCCTTTCATATCCACAGGATGTTGGACGTCCGTGCCACTTTAGGTCAGATTTCACCAGGAGCCTGGATTCTCAGGAACCTCTTCCCTCCTCTCAGGTCTCCCTTTGTGCTGACACTTCCCCTCTTCTCCCTCCAGTGTTCCATGCCTTCCTGTGTCACAGCGTTCCACGTCACATGCGCCTTTGACCATGGCCTGGAAATGCGGACTATCTTAGCAGACAACGACGAGGTCAAATTCAAGTCATTCTGCCAGGAGCACAGTGACGGGGGTCCCAGGGGGGAGCCCGCTTCCGACCCCGCGGAGCCCAGCCCCACTGGCGAGGACCTGGAGAAGGTGACCGTGCGCAAGCAGCGGCTGCAGCAACTGGAGGAAGACTTCTACGAGCTGGTGGAGCCGGCCGAGGTGGCTGAGCGGCTGGAGCTGGCTGAGGCACTGGTGGACTTTATCTACCAGTACTGGAAGCTGAAGAGAAAAGCCAACGCCAACCAGCCGCTACTGACCCCCAAGACCGACGAGGTGGACAACCTGGCCCAGCAGGAGCAGGATGTCCTGTACCGCCGCCTCAAGCTCTTCACACACCTGCGGCAGGACTTGGAGAGGGTGAGTGGCCCCAGCTCCAGCCCACCTGCCGGCCTGCCTACCCCAGGGATGTCCTGGCAGCCTTTCCACCCCGTGCACGCTGCCTTGCAGCAGCCATGGCTCTCCAGGACTCAGACGGTGCACTCTGGCTGAGGGGCTGAGGGCCTCCGATTCTCTAACAGGGCGGGGCTGTCTACTGCAGGGCAGAAGAGGGGAGCATTTAGCCCTTTGGTCTCTAAGCCCCTCTTGTCCCTACCTTTTTGTGGGCCTGAAGAGTTGAGGGCCCTGCCAGGGTCCTGCAGCTAGAGGGCATCAGAGCTGGGCCACAGCCCAGGCTTCCAGCTTCTGCTGGCCTCTGTCCCCATTTGTGGCCTCTGTGAGCCATGCCTGTTCCCAGCGCATGAGCTTCTGCTTGGAATCCGAGGCCAGGGAGGAACTGGGAGTCATAGCAGTTTGGATCAACCCGACAAACACGTGCTGGGCCAGGGCAGGGAAGACAGGTGTTAATGTGGGGTGCGGGGGCATGCAGGTGGGCCGAGACATAGTGGCCTGTGTGGAGAGAAGAAGGGAGCTCAGTGGGTGGGCCATGATGTGTGTAGAAACTGCGGAATATTTTAAGCACGGACTGTTCCTCTCTGGCTGCAACTTCCAAACGCTCACCCTGGTGAAGGAATTGTGGGGCCTGCGGCAGATGGGTGGCCCAAACCCCCCAGCTGTGTGCTGGGAGACAGGGGGTCTGGGCGTGGTGCAAGGTGGTAGTCCTGGGAGCTGAGTCACATGAGGAGACACATGGCTTCTGGGTGAGCTGTGGTGGTTGAAGGGTAGTAAGAGTTGCTTTCCTGGAGCAGTGGAGGCCCCCCAAAGCTTCCATTCCCTCCTACTCCCCCAGAAGAGAGGTGAGGAGTTTCCACCCTCTATGGGGTATGCCCTCGAACTTGACTCTTCTTTCCCACTGTGTTACATCCAGTGCTACCACCAGGTTGGAGGCAACCCAAGGATGAAACAGGATGGTCTCTGAACCATCCTGGTGCTGTTCCAGCCCCTCGTCTTTGGGACATTCAGTCCGAGGGTTCCAGAGCACATGAGATCATGTCACAGTGTCTTCCGTGTATGGCACAGAGACACATACCTGCCCTGGCCCCAGGCCTTGTTAGGAGACAGCCCTGTGTGGACACGTTCAGGGGGCTTTGTGTGACCTGAGGCAGCTGCTTATCTTAGGTCCATCTCTGTTGGCAAGTCTATAAAGTAGGTAGAACAACTTGGCAGGTGTTCTGCTATATTGGGGAGAACGTGAGGTGGAGATGCTGAAACTGGGCCCGGTTTGCCCGATCTCTATCAGCCTCATCCTCTCCCCTGAACGCCAGTCAAGGGGAAACGACCCTGCTGGCCTGGGTGGGGACTTATTGCCTGGCAGCTGGCCTGGCAAAAGAGGCAGGTGGAGAGTGGGGACAGCAGATGTCCCTGGCTCCAGCCAAGCCAGAGGGCAAGGCCATCTACATTGTAGCCACCACTTCCTGGGCAGCCCAGCGTCCTGTCTCATGTGGCAGTGGCATCAAGTATATGAGGACATGGAGTACTTTCAAAGACCAGAGCTGCCTCCAGAGTTGTCCTAGGGCCACCCCTGAGTCTGCACCCTCCAGGGCTCCAGCGCTCACACCTTGCTTTTACTCCTGCTGTTTCCCAGATGACCCCTCAGGTCTGACCTCCATAGGGTCTGTGCTGGTCAGCCCACGGTCTGGCTCTGGCTCTGCAGTGTAGGAGAAGCCAGGAGGTGGGTGACTTATTTAATCATCATCCTGGAAAAAGAGACAAAGTAGTTCCTGCTGGCCCTAATGAGCAGATGAGAAAGCTAGGGATCTGGAAGGGTCTGGAAGATGAATGACAGGGAGACTTAGAGGAATGTCTGTTTTCTAGGGTGTGACTTGAATTTGGACCTGAATGGAGGGGAGGGGTGGGAGGTTTGTTGTAAGGAGAGCTGTTGCTTTAACCTCTGTTCTCTACACTTCCTGAGCAAAAGCATCCCTTTATCAGTCCCCCCAACCTCTGGACCTCATTGTCAGCTGGTACAGCTGTGGCCAGGAGCCAAGGTCAAGAGCTAGGATGCCAGAAGGTTCCCAGGCAACCTGAGCTGCCATGCAGACACCTTTGGGAAAGAGACAGAGCCCTCCAAAGTCAGGTGTGAATCCGCCCACTCGTCCTCCAGGAAGAAGGAGCAGGGCTGACTTTTCAGGGCTTGGGGGGGCCCCATCAAAATGCTTGTCCAGCAGCCTCCGAGTTGAATTGGCGGGCACCAGCTGAGAACAAAGTGAGGGAGTGTACAGCCCTGGCTGACCAAGGAGAGATTGTGCCAGACTGACCCCTCCGGGTCTAGCCTTGGGGCCTTTCACAGCCACGTGTTGGTGGCTTGCATGAGTGAGCAGGGCTGAGAGCTCTGCCACGGCGGGGAGGCTTTCTGTGGAGACCCATGACTATTGGTGGCCCGGCCATAGCCCAGTGCCAATGGCCAAAAGGAGCCAGCCTCTGACTGGGTACTAGGCCAGCTTGGGGGCCATATGCATCAGGGAGGCAAGGTCGGGGTTGAGATGGAAGCCTTGAGCAGCCTGGGTTTGCATCCAGTTCCGGCATTTCCCATCTGTGTGTCTTCGGAGTTTCAGTTTCCTTTCTGTAAAATGGGAATAAGGATCCAACTGACCTTGGTGTCACAGCGAAGGTGGAAGCACAGTGACCTCTGCTGTCCACCATGGTTATTGCTTCTGTCTGGCTCTTATAAGAGTGGGCTGCTTGGAGAGGGGCCCCATGGAGGACTGAGCACACAGGCCCGGTGCAAGGACCTGGGGAGGAATCACAGAGCATCCTCCCTGATCGCCGTGTCCCCCAAGTCCAGGCAGGGGTTTTGCTGAGAGAAGCAGAAGACAGGGCCACGCTGCCGCCACTAGCCTGAAGTCCCATTTTATGGTGAGCTTGGAAGATGTGTGTTCCTAAAATCTCAGCCGCAGGCCGTGGCCCCAGCAGGCTGCTCATGAAGGCATGGCCGCTGCCAGCTCCCGGAGTTATTCACAGCTGACACAAAAATTGCAGCGCTGATGAGTAGCCTGTCAATGCCACTTGGTGTCCCCTAGCTACCGTGCCAGCGGCTTGGGCTGCATGGGGCTCCATGCCTGTGGCTCTGGGTCTGGTTACCAGGAGTTTGCTTAAGAACATGACCTGGCTTGGGAAAGAGTGGGCAGCTCTCAGACACACGCCCCCCCCTCCCTGAGGAAAGACCTTTGGGATCTCCCCCAAGGCCACACTTCGGATACTCTCCCACACTCGCCACCCACCCACTTCCTTGTCAGGTCAGTCATACCCCATCTCCTCTGTCCTCAGTACCCGGACTTGTTCTCGTTGGCCTCCCACCAAAGCCTGCTTTGTGCCCCAGAACTATAGCCCCTCAACCCCTCTATCGCCCATCTCTAGCACATTGCCAGCCTACTCATGTCCTCACTCCACTGAAACCTGGTCACCCCCTCACCCCGCTGCCCCATCAGTAACCCTGCAACCTCAAATCCCCCTACTTGCCCACAGCCTCCTGTCTCCCTGCTCCGTTCTGCACCCCCCTTGGCTGTCCCCCATTTTCTTTAGCCTCACCCCATTTGGCTTGCTGCCCATGCCCTTGCCACTGTGTGAAGGCCACATACCCGGCAGAGGCCCACCTATTAGCAATCCCATTGTGCTGAGCAGCAGGTAAGCCTCACCGAGGCTCGTGTCAGCCAGCCTTGTTCTGTGATGTTCTGGGCTCCCCAGCCCAGATGCTCCCCGTCTGCACCCCTATTTCATCTTACTCTGGGCTCCCCCTTCTCAGCCCTCAACCTCACTTCCTGTGCCTCGGACAAGAGGCAGCCCTCCAACTTCTGGCCCGTAGAGCCCTCTGTCGGTTCTCTCTCCTTTCTCCTTACCCCCCTTCCCCCAGTGCGCACCCTGCAGCACAAGAGTCATCCTTTCTTTAGGCCCACTCAGTCTCCAGGATTTGAGTCTGTTTCACCTTCTCCCATCTCTGAAAACACATCCTCCCTCCCCATTGTCCCTCTAGTCCTGAGACCCACTACTACCCCCATCCCCATCCTCCCTTTCCTGTCCTCCCTCACTGCTCTTAATTCCTTGCTTCCCACTCTGGCCAGGCCCCTGCCACCACCATATTCCAGAACTATCCACCAAGGCCACCAATAGCTTCCATCTTCCTACCTCTTGTGGCCACTACACCATCCTCATGCTCCAGCATTCTCAGCCATGGAAGCCACTGTCAGACATACCTTTGGTCTTAAAATATGTTTCTTTTGGATACTCTGATCACATCTTCCCTTAATACCCTTGTTTCTCCTGCTTCCTGTGAATACTCCTTGGCCCCAGGGATCATCAGTTCACCACACCCGGGGGGGACTTCTCAGTGCTCTGCTCCATGGCTCTGCTCCCCCTCAGGAGGCTGGTCCAGCCCTCACCTCCCTTCTGGGCTCCAGCATCTCATGCCCAACACACCCAGGTCCAAGCCTGCTCCCCCTACTACCTCCCTACTCTCCACAGATGCCTCAGCACTAGTCTAGTCTAGCTCAATATAACTGGCCAGGAGCCTCCCCTCTCCTCACCCATATTCAGGTTCACTCTGTAAAATTTGCCGACACTGCAATAATTTCATCAAAATAGAAAGGCTGTTTTTATGACCAGTCCCTAATTTGGGGGGACTTTGCTACTTGATTGATTTTTTTCATTCTGATTTTTTTAAAAGATTTTATTTATGTATTTGACAGAGACCACAAGTACGCAGAGAGGCAGGTTGGGGGTGTGGGGGGGAAGCAGGCTCCCCGCTGAGCAGAGAGCCTGATGCAGGGCTCAATTCCAGGACCCTGGGATCATGAACTGAGCCAAAGGCAGAGGCTTTAACCCACTGAGCCACCTAGGCGCCCCTCTGATTTTTTAAAAATACTTTATTTATTTATTTGGAGGGAGGAGAATAGCTGGGGGTGGGGAGAGGGAGAAGCAGGCTCCCTGCTGATCAAGGAGGTCCATGTGGGGCTCAATCCCAGGACCCTGAGATGACCTGATCTAACGGCAGGCACTTAACCTGACTGAGCCACCTAAGCACCCCTCACTCCCTTTGTTTCTAAGAGAACTTTTTATGTTTATAAACAGAAAAAAAACCAATAATGACAGTGTAAGGAACTTGATAGGTTGGATGAGCTTCTACGGTATCAATATTTGGTCCCCAAAAGCCATCACAGAGGAGGAATGCTCCATTCGGTAAAATTAAGTATGGAACCAACAAACGGTCTTTTTTTTTTTTGAACTAAGAGTCTTGAAAGAAATTAGAGAATTAGTTGGTGATTCCAGGGTGAGGGGGCAGCAGGGAGTCCCATCCTGACCAGTGTGTAGGCATAGTTGAGATTCTCACAGGAAGAAGCATTCCTGTCTTCTACAGCGAGAACCTCCAGGTATCACTGATTGTGTAGTGTGCCTTATCAGGAGAGAAACTCAGCATTTACCTATAATATATTACACCTTTTCATGTCTCATTCATATCTACCACTGTATATTAAAAAGCAGACATAATCAGAATTTCTCACAGGATCAAAAATACTCTGGTAGGGGCGTTTGGCTGGCTCCGTCGGTAGAGTGTGTGACTCTTGATCTCAGGGTTGGGAGTTCAGCCGCATGCTGGGTATGGAGGTCACTTAAAAATAAAATCTTAAACACACACACACACACACACACACACACACACACCCGTAGATACTTTAATGTCTTTTTCCTATAGTGTGATGAACTAACTCAGTAGCCTGTGCAGCTCACTTTGGAGGCGCTTGGCTGAGGGTAGTAATTTTCAGATTATGTAGTGCTATATAAAATGTGTATTTGAGGACCCAACCCCCAGAGACTTTGCTATTCTTCCAAGCCTGGGAATCTGTGTGGATTTTTGTTTGTTTGTATAAGTAAGCTGCACACCCAGTGTGGAACCCAACACGGGGCTTGAACTCACAACCCCAAGACCAACACCTGAGCTGAGATCAAGTCAGATACTTAAATGACTGAGGCCACCCAGGCTCCCCACTGGGAATCTGTGGGGGGGGGGGTTGTTTTTGCTTTTAAATATTTTATTTATCCACTTGACAGAAAGAGAGAGAAAGCACAAGCAGGGGAAGCTGCAGGCAGAGGCAGAGGGTGAAGCAGACTCCTGGCGTAGCTGGGATCCTGATGTGGGACTCAATCTTAGGACCCTGGGATCACAGCCTGAGCTGAAGGCAGACACTTAACCAACTGAGCCACCCAGGTGCCTTGGGAATCCGTGTTTTTAACCAGCTACTCAAGGGATCTTGATGCTGGTAATTCATTTGGGTTTTCCTTAAGAAACCCTTTTGTAAAAGATAAAAGACCAGGGGCGCCTGGGTGGCTCAGTGGGTTGAGGCCTCTGCCTTCGGCTCCAGTCATGATCCCAGGGTCCTGGGATCGAGCCCCGCGTCAGGCTCCCTGCTCTGGGGAGAGATTGCTTCCTCCTCTCCCTGCCTGCCTCTCTGCTGCCTACTTGTGATCTCTGTCTGTCAAATAAATAAATAAAATCTTTAAAAAAAAAAAAGTTAAAAGACCATAAAAGGTCTGTATTTTAATAGGAAGTTCTTAAGTGTTGGTTTCTTTGAGAAGAACATCTGCAGTTCTGAGCCTCAGGTCATCTTTAGAAGTTAATGTTAGAGTAAAGTTTGAGAATGACATATTTGGTAAATTTTTTTAAAGCCATACCTTGACTGATCTGTGTTTTAGGTTGAACGTGTTGACTGGTTTGTTTTCAGGCCTCCAAAGTATCCATGAATCTGTCTCTTCATCCCTGATGTCCCCATGCACACTGGGCCATGTGAGCGCCAGGAGGAAAACGGACTAGGATACAGGGAGAATAATGTTGGGCTGCTTGGATGCAGTGGACAGGGAAGGCCTTTTGGAGGTAACATTTGAGCCAGGACCTGAAGGACAAGGTCTAGCCTTGGAAAGAGCCTCAAGTATATAGCAAGGCCCCAAGGCAGAAAGGGGTTGGACACAGAAAGGACAAGACTGGAGGGCTGTGGGACATGGGCTGTGAGGTGCCTGGAGGAGGTCAGATTGGGCAAAGCTTTGGACTTGGCTCTGATTTTTTTTTTTTCTTAAGTGTCATAGGAAGCTGTGTTCATTTCCTAGGCCTTCTATAACAGAGCATTACAAACTTGAAGTCTTAACAAATGTGTTTTCTTATAGTTCTAGAGACTCCAAGTCCAGGATCAGGGCATTGTCAAGGTTGATTCTGTCTAGAGGCTCTGAGGGAGGATCTGTTCCAGGCCTCTCTCCTGGCTTTTGATTCCCAGCAATGCTTAGTATTTCTTGACTTGTAGACCCCCGATTCCATTTCTCCCTGTGTTGTCATGTGGCGTGCTTTCTATACTTCTTCATATGGTCTTCACGTGGCCTTTTATAGGAATACCAGTCACTAGATTTAGGGCTCATTCATATCCGGTATGACCTCATCTTAGCTGATCATATCTGAGATTCCACGTGGACGTAAAATTTGGCAGGGGGCACTGTTCATCCTGGTAGGAAAACCAGTGAGTGTATTAAGGGGAGGGGGGTTTTACATTTCAAGAAGACGGTCTGAGATAGCTGAAGGGTCAGGATGCCTGCCTGTCCCGGTGGAGCTGATATGGTGACCAGAAGTGGAGGGAGCTGATAGGAATGAGGTTCACCAGGGACTAATGGGGCGTGCTGATGGACTGGCTCTAGGGGCAAGTGAGGAAGAGTTAGGTCCTGAAGGGTGACTCCAGGGTCTCAGCACTTACACCCCACCCCCCCTTCCCCAGCAAAGTCCCTCCTCTAATCCCCTCAGCCTGGCTCAGGTAAAGCCCGGCACGATAGTCACAAGGTCTCGCCCTGCCTCTTCCCTGCCTGGCTTTATATGCCCTTGTGCATGATCATCTCTCACTTGGCCTGGCTTCCCCTTTGTGCAAGAAGCCTTCTAACCACCCCAGGTCTGGATCAAGGTTGCCTGGTCCTGTCAATACTCGGTCTACATCTCTCTGCCCTGCTAGGCAGGAAGCCCTCAGAAGAAAGGGATCTCCCCAATGGCACTGTGCACCTCTGAGCCCAGGACCTAGCACCACCTGAGTTCCCAGAGCCACAGCTGGTGTTCAGGGATATGTGGCTACGAGGAGATCCTGAGGCAGTCCAGGATTTGAGAGGAAACAAGGGCTCTTAGGCAGGGCCAGGTGGCTGCCCCTTAGGGAGGTGTGGGCCATTGATGGCCTGTGTCCAGGGTCTAGGATGGGTGCACTTAGCAGTGTGGAGTGCTGTTTGGAGTTCCTGCAGAGCCTGGCATTTCTGGGATCTCTTCCACTGCTAGGTACAGGAAGGAAGGGGAGGATGCCCATGTCTGCAGAGGGGTGTGATCACAGCTGTCCCCCAGGCCAGGAGAAATGCAGGTCATGACAAAGGCAAGGACTCTGGAACCCACAGGTCACCCCTAGGCAGCTTAAGGACATGAATCCTGAACTCGGCTTTGAAGGCAGAACCCAGCCACAGACAGAGAGACTATCCTGGTGGGACCCAGAATTCCATCTCACAGCTTCTGGCCAGCTGTCCCTGCTTTGAGGTTCCACCTTGAGCTGAACACGATCCCAGAACAAGGAAATGTCTTGACGGAGGGGGCCTGGTCTTGGCCCCAGAAGTGTGCTCTACTCTGAGAGCAGCAATGAGGGGATGGCATGCTGGAGAAGGGTGCCAGGTGGACAGGAAACAACATGGCCTAGGCTTCAGGTGCTTTCAGAACAGCTGCAGAAGTGGGTCTGTGTCCCATGAGCTAAGCAAACTGGTCTCCCAGGCACTCAACACTCTTCCTAGCTGACTGAAGGGAGTCGGAGAGGCCGCTACCCTCCCTCCTGAGGACATAGCCATGTGGACTAGGGGCCTTGGCCAGAGCAGGTGTGAGCTTGGCTTGGGTTCTAGTGCAGCAAGTGGACATGGCTTGGCTGCAGCAGAACCCTGCTGGGTCAGAAGCTGTTCTGCTGGAGGTGTCACTGCTCTGTGTCCTAGGACAGGAGTTGGGTTTGCCACGGGGCTTATGGCTGAGGAATGTCTTGGAAAAAGAGGCCTTGGACAGGAGGCAGAGGGATGGACCTGGTGACCTTGCCAGGTCCCAGTGAGCCTTGGGGCACTGTGTAAATATGAGAGGGCAGCCACACTGGAAAGGCCTTGAGGGGCAGCATGGCAGACTGGGCCAGGAAATGGTGGCCAGGAGGAGGTGGGGGGAGTCACCAGCCTGAGCTCACCAGATGCTCTCCCTGCATCCCTCCCTAACTCTGGCTCGATGGAGGCCGCAGGATCAAGGCTATGCTCTGCCTGTGTTTTGTGACCAGAGAACAGTCCTCAGGGCTGAGGACACACTCAGGGCTTGGGAACTGATTCCCAGATGTCCTGGGCAGGGTAGGCAGCGGTGGCCCCCCAGAGCGGGGAGATCAGGGGTGACCACCCGTGAGTAAAGTGGCAAACCTCTCTCTTGTCTCCTCAGGTTAGAAATCTGTGCTACATGGTGACGAGGCGCGAGAGGACGAAGCACGCCATCTGCAAACTCCAGGAGCAGATATTCCACCTGCAGATGAAACTGATTGAACAGGACCTGTGTCGAGGTGGGTGCCTTCCCTGCGGTCTGCCAGCCCCCTCTCAGTGTGCACACTGTCAAGGGGCCACGGCCCAGCGAGAGTATGTGTTCAGGGCCTGTACATGTACGGGGGGCATGTACAAAGAGCCCGGGGCTGC
This sequence comes from Mellivora capensis, assembly GCA_004024625.1. NCBI lineage: Eukaryota > Metazoa > Chordata > Mammalia > Carnivora > Mustelidae > Mellivora > Mellivora capensis. The sequence continues at coordinate 28,614 of PISX010006827.1, forward strand.
TGGCCCATACATGGACTGTCCATAACCAACTAGTAGACCAAGATGGGACTGCCTAGGGCCCTCTTGTATGCTGACTGACAAGAGTTGACAGCCAGAGCTGGGAATGTAGGCTTTGGGCCAGGGAGCTTTCTGGTCCACTGGGAACACCTAGGTACTTCCAGGGCCATCATGGTTCTGGAGTGGATGGCATGTCAGCAGCGGCTCTAGGCTGGTGTTGGGGCAGGACGGGTGGAAGCTAGTGAGCTTCCCTGAACCCGTGTGCCTCCATGTGGATCCTGAATCAGGCAGCTGTTCCAGAGATGGAAGAGAACCTGTGTGTTCTTACCCTCTGACTTCATCTGATAGAATTTAGACACTGTACCAGCAGGGTTTTTTCTCTATTTTCTTCGACTGTTGCTGTGACATGCGTTCAACAGATCTGGAAATCTAGTTGTGTGGATACTGCCAGACATAGGGCCCTTCCCAGAGTGTGTGCATCTTAAGGAGTGCAATGCTTCACTCAGAAAGGGGCTCTTTAATGTTGGAAGACATGTAGCCAGATGGAGAGAGATTTTGAGCCAGGAGCTGCCGCTGCTGGGCCACCCTCAGAACAAGCCCCTGATACTGCCCCGCCCTCGCCCCAGGCAAGCTGACTGCTGTGCCCTTTGGGATCACAACCCACTCTGGCCTAAGAAACCTTAGCCCTGCCAAATACAAGTCTTGGTTCAGGCTGGGTCGAGTGCACGCAGAGGTCAGACCTTACTGTGCCTGGGGATACAATCCCCAGGACTGGCAGCTTCCTGACAGCCAGAGCTTTCCAGGCTCCCTCTTATCTGTTGATTTTTTGCAGCAAGCATGAACTGAGTGTAGACAGTATGCCAGGCTCTGTGCTGGGCACCATGGGGCACACTGCCATGGACTGAATGGATAGAGTCCCTGTCCTTGTGGAGCCTCTCATCTGGAAAGGTAAAGGAGAGTGGTGCCCGAGGGGCTGCAGCTGGCACCAGTGCAGAGACAGAGTATCAGGGATGGCTTCACGGCAGTGGTGATTCTGGAAACGCATCAGGCTTCCTGGGATGTCACTGCAGCCATGCATTTGGCTGCAAACGGAGAGCCCCACCATCAGGGCGACAGAAAGTGGCAGGGCATGTAGTAACCTCAGGTTCAGGATTCCAGAAACCTGGTCAAGAGCCAGGGTCAAGAGCCAGGTCAAGAGCCAGGTTCCTGTCCCCCTGTTGAGTCTGGGCACTTTTACAGCTCCTAGACCTGAGTGGCAGCAGCAGGCAGCCCTTTGTTCAGAGCAGGCCATTTGGGGGGGAGACAGGTTTGCCCCTACCTGACTGATGCCCTCGGGGTTTTGACATTCGGCCCCTGGGACAGGACATGGCTACAACCAGCAGATTGTTGAGGCCCGTCTGGCAAAACAGCTGGAGAAGGCTTCCCACAGTAGTGACGTTTATGCCATGAGCTGAACCAGGTGGAGGGCAGGATGGTTTGGAATCCTAGAAGCCAGAGCCTGCCTTTTTAGAGAAACTGGAAGGAGGCTGGCCTAGCAGCCACTGGGACAAAAGGACGATGTCTCAAATGAGGTTTGGGGGTTGATGGGGTCAGAAATGCAAAGTCTTGTGACCTCAAAGAGCTCAGACTTTCCTGAGGGAAGTGAGGGAATCTTCGAAGTCTCCAAATTACGCAGGCACAGGTCCCACGTCAGAGATTAGGCTTTTTGAGGCCCAGCCTGAGGTTGCGCCGACAATTAGCAACAGAGCTGGGAAGACTGCATATCCCTCAACCTCCTTGTGGAGCTTTATCTGGGAATCGCGCCAGCCTCTGGCTAAAAAGCTAGGAGATTTCTGGCAACTGGGCCTCTCCCTACAGATGTCCTCCCTTGTTCCAGTATTCTCAGGGGCTCCCTAGACTTGTGTGGTCAGGTACCAAAAGGATATGAGGGCCAGGTGTGCACCCCTAGTCTGCCATCTATTGAGTGACCTCAAGAGCAGATCAGGAGACCAGGGAGGAGACTTGCTCAAGGGCCAGACTAGAACCCATGTCTCTCTACTCCTGTGTTCTCTCCACCCCATCCTGCCTGGCTCCTCAGCCTGGCCTTGAAGGCCCTGTCCTGGCCACTCAACTGGCCTTCCGGCCTGTCCTGGCTGCTCAACTCCTTCCCTCACCGACCAGGACTCCCTCCACATCTATAGGCCTGTAGATCAGCCTGCATTCTAGGTCCTTCAGGGTGTCCTCCACCCTCTTCGTGGTCCTGTGCCTTCTCCAAGCCGCTCAGGGGCACCAGTAGGCAGTGACCCCTCTCTTTCCCACCAGCTGTCCCTGACTCACTGGAGCCCCACTTACCCCAGGCGCCCATGGCTCTGAGCCTGGGGCCTAGGCAAGGTGACCTGGAAGGTGAGGCTCAGGTGAGCAAGGACTCCTAGGAAGGGTTTGACTGAGCTTCTCCGGGTAACCACTTCCCTCCTGCTCTTTCTTTCCCTGGCACAGAGGGGTCTGGGAGGAGAGCAAAGGGCAAGAAGAGCGACTCGAAAAGGAAAGGCCGCGAGGGCCCAAAGGGCAGCCCCGAGAAGAAAGAGAAAGTGAAAGCGGGGCCTGACTCAGTCCTGGGGCAGCTGGGTGAGTGAGTCGCCACACTGGCCTGGCAGACATGGCCAGGCTCACACCATCACTCCATTTGTAGCCCCCAACCTAAGGCCAGCAGGGTCTCCCAGCGCCTCTATTGCACCAAGTAGGAAGGCCAAAGGGCTAACCAGGCCCTTCCATACTCAGGGGCTCACACCTTTTAGCCATAAGGGAAACCAGTTAGGGTCTCAGAGTCCTGCCTGGCATCCCAAGAAATTCCCCTTTTGTAGACCTGGAGACTAGGCCAGGAGCTCGCACGCACATTCCCCTAGCCAGTCTTAGATTTCAGATTTTTCTGGAGGCCCTCAAGGGATCCGGTAGGCCGTCTAGGCCCTTCCAGAATGCAGTCCTATGCTGGGAGATGAGGGTCTTCCAGAATTCTCCATCCTGGTCCCACTTTGCTGGAATTTCTCCAATGAGCCCTACCTCCAGCACCAGGAAGCCTTCCTGGAGCCACCCATAGAGACCCAAAGGAGATGCCACAGGTACTGGCCCAGCCCATCGTCACTCTCAGACTCCTTACTGCAGCCGCATTAAGCAGAACAGCTCTTGAATGTCCCCCGGCTCTGGGCTCTGTCTCCCAGCGTGTCATATGCTTCCCCAGAACACTTTTTAGGGATGGCTGTGGCATCTTCCAGACCTCACCTCCAGCAGGGAGGCCTCAGGTCATCTTGTCTTTCCATCAGTCTCAAGAAGGGAACCACTTGGGGATCAAAAGGAAGGCCCAGGATCACCTGCCAGCCCAGACCCCCAAGAGGGAGTTTCTACCAAGAAGCACTTGGCTACCCTATTCACGCCTGACACACTGATCCAGCTTCTCTGCTTTGGAAGCAGCTCTTATGAAAACCCAGCGCCCCCTGGTGGCGTGAGGGCGTTTCCCTTCATTTCTCCATCTCCTGCATCCCCGGGATGGGGGTGGTGGGCAGAGTTGGCTTCGCGGGTGTGTATTTGTGCATTCTCAAAGGCTCTTGCTTGGTTTAATGTTCTGCTCTTGTCGCCTTGAAATATCTTAATAATTTTTGAACCGGGAGCCCGCATTTTCCCTTTACATTCTGCACCACAAATCATGAAGCCATTTCTGGGAGTAGGTTGATCTGATCTGAGGGAGAGGGGTATACGCTGTGGTCCCTCCTCTTCGGTGGTGTTGGCGGGAGGGATCAGCAAATCCAGACGGTTCAGTGTGGTCTGGCACAGAGTGAGGGAGGGAGGCAGGTGGCCTGCTGGGGAGGGTCTGAGAGGGCTTCCTGAGAGAGGGTACAACCCACACCTGCGAGCGTCTCACTTGCCTCCTCTCTCCCCTCCGCCAGGCCTGTCCACCTCTTTCCCCATCGATGGCACCTTCTTCAACAGCTGGCTGGCTCAGTCAGTACAGATCACGGCGGAGAACATGGCCATGAGCGAGTGGTCACTGAACCACGGGCACCGTGAAGACCCCGCTCCGGGGCTGCTGTCAGAGGAGCTACTACAGGACGAGGAGACACTGCTGAGCTTCATGCGGGACCCATCACTGCGCCCCGGGGACCCTGCCAGGAAGGCCCGGGGCCGCACCCGCCTGCCTGCCAAGAAGAAGCCACCACAGGATGGGCCTGGCTCACGGACGATTCCAGACAAATCCCCCAAAAAGCCCTGGGGCCAGGATGTGGGCTCCGGCAAGGGGGGGCAAGGGCCAGTGGCCCGGAAAGCAACGCGGCGAACGCCTTCCCACCTGCCATCTAGCCCTGCAGCTGGGGACTGTCCCATCCCAGCAGCCCCCGAGAGCCCCCCTCTGGCTCCCGAGACCCCGGATGAGGCAGTCCCAATGGCTGCCGACTCGAATGTCCAAGTGCCTGGCCCTCCAGTGAGCCCCAAGCCCTTGGGCCGGCTCCGGCTGCCCCGCGAAAACAAGGGAACCCGGAGATCGCCAGGTGCCAGGCCTGATGCTGGGACAGGACCGCCCTCTGCTGTGGCCGAGAGGCCCAAGGTCAGCCTACACTTTGACACTGAGACTGATGGCTACTTCTCTGATGGGGAGATGAGCGACTCAGATGTGGAAGCTGAGGACAGTGGGGTGCAGCAGGCTCCCCGGGAAGCAGGGGCTGAGGAGGTGGTCCGCATGGGGGTACTGGCCTCCTAAGGCACCCCTACCCCATCCCGGGCCCTGCCCTGGTCCTCCCATGAGGCCTCAGCCCAGTCACAACTGCCATTTCCTATCTCTGCTGAGTGTCTCAGACCCTTGAGACTGCCACTCTGTTGTGGTTTTATTTTTAATATAGAGAGAGTTTTGAATTCCACACTGTTGTCTTTCCTCTGTGCTGGCCTAGGATAGTAGGATTCCTTCCACGGCTCTGGCCGCAAGGACCATTGCAGGTCCTGGGCACTGTCCCTGCCTTGGCAGTGCCCCGCCCCGGCCCGCATGGCCTCGCCGGGCTCCTGGCTAGATGTAGGCAAGGTGAGGAAGAGCCCAGGACTCCAGCCCGCTGCCACTGGGTGACACAGACCGTCGTTTGGGCATTATTTCATGGCAGATGGGCCAGCCCAGGGCCTGCCCCGCCTTGCCCCCAGATCCTACTGGGGTCCATTTGGGGGGTCCTGCTGCACTCCACTGATCCCCGAGGAAGTCTAATAAGTGATACCCAACCAGAGTCTACTCACTGTCACAAGCACAACGAGCTTATACAAGAAAGCACTGAGGGGGCACAGAGGGCCCGCTGGTTCCAGAGGAACCACAGCTGTTCCTGATCAACCCACATCATCTGAGGCCTGCCCGCCCACCCTGAGACCCTCCACTCCCTTGCTGCTCCACCCCTGCCAGTGCCCAGCCCGGCGGCTCGGAGAAAGGGTTCCTGGAACTCTTCCTGAGCTGTGCCATTTACTCAGGGGACTCCCAAACAGCCAGCCACCAGTGCCGGTGGAGGGCTGCAAGGGAGGGCCAGTGCCCAGACAGGGGCGTGGGGCTAAGACTCCCCCACTTAGAGAATTGCTCTGGGGCTCCAACTTCCTTCCTTCCTTCGGGGCCAGTCTCGGCCCAAGTCTGGTCACTCCCAGACAACTGACCTGACCAGACCAGACCAGACCGTTTGCCTTTTCAAATTTTCCAGTCCTGCTAAGAAATGAGCTTCTTCCTCAGTTTCCTTTTGGAAACTCCTCCTTCCAACAAGCAGTGGGATCCCGGGGCCTGGGATAGGGTTCAAGTCTTGCTGAATGTTCCTGGTTCCTCTATCCCTGTGAGCCGTGACCCCCTCTCCTGGCTATGCCTTCCCTCCCCGCCACCAACCCGCCTGCCACCTTTTCCGTCCCATCCTCTAGGTCCCAGGTAGTTGCTCTGAAGAGTGTCAGTGGAGAGGCCCCAGGGTGATAGCTCAGGGAACAAACAAACAAGGAATTCAGTGAAAACATGGCTTTTTTTCTTTCATGAATTACTCCTGGGTCACTTCCACCACTGGTGAAGCTAGAACTTCTCCAACAAGAACCTTGCAAAAGTCCAGTGAATCAGTCGAATCATTCTATGGATGCCAAAGAATATTTTGACCATAACACAGCACAGCCTGGACCTGACAACTTGTCACTTGGACTTTTTTTTTTTTCTTTTAATGGAGTTCTTTAGCAACAAAGCGTAGAGATGTGTTCATTGCACACACCCAAGGAGACGAGCCCGAGCTCTTGGAAAAGGATGCTGTTCTGCTGCTGCTCAACTATTCAAATCCAGAAGCGGGACCCGGCATTGGATTTCAGATCCAGGGCTGGGTCCACCGTGAGCTTTCCCAAACTCAGACTCAAAGAGGGGGCGAAGAATCCTGACCGCAAAACCAGCATGGCAAAAGTCTTTACCATGTGGTTCCCCCGACACAGATACACAACCTGCAAATCAGCGGGATGGGGAGCAGCTTGACCACCCACCCCTGACTCCGGAACTTTCAAGGTACGACAGTGGCATTGTCATCGACACTCAGTTTCATGGGAATTTTAGCAAAATAGGAAGCAAAGATAGGACTCCGTTCAGAAGATCAGGCACATTGGTCCAGGTGGAATGGACTCAGGACGGGCTTCCAGGATTCTGGGCGTTGGGGTGGCACAAGGTACCACGTAGGGTTGAGTCGGCCTGCCCCCTTGGCAGTCACGGCCAGTGCAGTGTCCGCACCAGCACCCCAACTCCCGTTCTCTGTTTACTGCCTTTGAACAGTCCTCCTTCCCCGTGCTTTGGGTCACAATCTTGTCTGTACTGGACTGCCCGGTCTGACCTCGTAGGAAGCCAGGGGACGAGCTTAAAGAACAACCAAACTCTGCCAGGGGTGGGGGTGGGGTGTCAGGAATGGCTCAGGCCCAATAGACTCAGCACCTGCCCCCTCACCCGTTCGTGTGTTCCGAGGCAGAGTCTGGGCTCCCTGGGGGCAGGAGAGAACTGGGCAGAGAATGCAGCGTGGCTGGCCAGGGTCTGGTCTGGGTAGGCCAGGCAGGGAGCAGCCAGCTCTCTTTGGGGGGCCTCTGCCCAGGTTGGCCTCTTGATTTTCTTCTGTGTTGGCTTTTGACTTTGAACTGGACTCTCCCTGGGGCCATGTCCTGCACAGGGCTAAGGGATCTGTTCGGCCGGCTGGTGAGGGAAGTAGGGGGCCTTCACTCCCAGGCCAGGCCCTAGTGCTATTCTTGCCGGGCAGCTGTCCACCTTTAGGGCACCCAGCAAGACTACGCAGAGGTCAGGGATGCTGGTCCCCACCACTGTCATTTCCTCCATTAGCCACAGCCCCTTCACTCTCTCTCTCGTCTACTGCTCACCATGTGGACAGCTTTGCCACCCCTGGTGTTGAGCTTGGAAGCAGGGAAGAAAGCAGGAGGCCTTTTGCAGGCCATAGGCCGAGGCAGAGCCCATGCTTGACCATATCTGCCCCCACTCACTGGCCCTCTTCTGGGAGGGAGAAGCTGCTCTGTTACTCATTCTGTCATTCCCCATTTTCCCAGTACGGGCTGCACAGCTCCACCTTCCCCCTTTTCACAGTGAGAAAAGGATAAGTTGCAAGGAAAGTATTTTTATGGATCATAAATGTATTTTAAAGTGACTAAGGAGAAGAAAGGTAGAAGGCTTTATTTTATTAAATGAGCTCTCTGACTTTGTGACAGTGTGTGAGCGTTTGTAATATGAGGGTCTCGATTTCCTTCGAGAAGCCCCCGAGGTTTCCACACGTGGGTGCCGGGCTATAGGTGTGTGCGTCTGTGCCAGGGCACATCTCCTGTGTCCTTGTGCATGCATGTTTGTGTGTTGTGTATGGGCACGTTGTGGGACTGGCTGGGGCAATTTCTAGAGAATCACCTGTGTGCTACTAACAGACGTTGGCAGCAGCCGGACTTGGCATTTCCTTGCTCACGGCCAGATGCGGCCAGCCTCTGCCCATGCCTGGAGCTCTGCAGAATGGTCCGGATGCCTGTCACAAGGCCCTTGGGGAGGCCACTTCCCACACCCCTGGCCCAGCTGGCCACATTGGCCAAAGAGCCAGGACTGGAGTCTGGGACTTTTGGTTGTTCTTTAAGGCACCTCCTGCCACCTTGTCCTCAGACACACAAAACACTCTGTGCTCCGCTAACGATTCGGGGTGGGGGGATGATATGAATGTCACAGGAGGCGACACCTTCTGTCCTTGTTTCAAAGAAAGTGATGTGCCATTTGTTAATATACAAGAGAAATATTGAAAATATATTGAAAAGAGCAATTTTAAATTATTTTTGGCTTATGTTGCAATATTTATTTTCTTGTATTAGAAAAGATTCCTTTGTAGAGAAAAAATGTATTTTTCATTAACGCAAAGACCTATTTCTCCTTTTTGTACATTGTCCACGTTCGCTCCCCTTAACGAGCAATAGAATGTATGGCCGCCTCACCACGGCCAGTGCCCGCGTGCCCTGCATGATTCCGTGTTGCCGCTGCTGCATAGCTCCCATTCCCATCCTGTCCTGTTCACTCATGGGGCTTTCTGGACCCGGGCTCCCACCAGGGCCAGTGTCTCAAGGAGCCCTTTGCACTCCTCGTGTGTTGGCAAACGCAGTTAATAAAGCAATGTTTTCTGTGCCTGCTGGTGTGAGGCTCTGTTGCACCGAGGGGGCGGGGGGTGCGCACCGCACAGCCAGCAGCAGGCTTGGTGACCCAGCAAGTGCTCAGGAGTCCTGTAGTGATGCTCCGACTGCATCCGGGGCTGTGCTCAAGGGCAGTGTTTGCTCCTCACTGTCAGCATCCACCGGATTCAGGTGAGGGAGGTTCCCAGATCCACTGCTGTGATGAGAGGCAGAATTCCACATCACCGGCAGGATTCCTGTACTTGTTCCACCCTGCTGTGGGCCACCTACGCGGGACATGGGAAGGTTTGCAGAGCACCTCGGGCACCTGTCCCTCCATCAGGGAAGGTGCCGGCCCAGGTTTGTTTCTCATTCCTGATTGCCTGAGCACCTGCTTGGTGCCAGGCTCTAGAAGGCGTTAGGAGCGTAGCCACAATCCCTGCTCCAGGGCAGCTCACTGTCCAGCAGGGACACAGATGATGAGTGGACAGGGAGTTACAGAGGCCTGGGCCAATTGGGATGGGAGGCGTTCAGGACAGGTTTCCCTGAGGAAGGGATACCAGTCACTCATTCACCAATGAATCTTGACCATATACCTCATTCTGCCAGCATGCTGGGTTGGATACCAAACATACCAGGATCCTGCCATCCTAGAACTTCCAGTGGAGACCTGAAGAATAAATGGCTGCTCAGTCAAGGGCAGCTGGGTAGAAGGAAGGGCCAACAGCATTCCTGAAAAGGCTCGGGCATGTGCAAAGATGCATCAAACTATGCAGAGTAGGAAGGGGTCTTGAACCTCCTCTGAGAGCCCGAGGTGGGCAGGAAGGGGTAGAATTGAGACTCAAAGGAACCTAGCTTCTGGAGCCACCGACTCAGTTTCCTGCCAGCAAGAATTGCCCCATTTTGTCACTGGTACAATAGGCAGTAGCCCCCAAGGCTACCTCCAGATCCAAGGTCTGTGGCCACAGCACAGAAGGCATGGGAAGTGAACCTGGGGCTTCTGATTAGCCAGCCCACCTGTCACAGGGGCCAGCTGCCCTGGGCTTGCACCCCAGCACCCCATCCTCTCAGTCCTCCCTCCACTGGCACCATGCCACGCTCACTTGGCCACCTTGGTCCAGAAAAGTGACGCAGGGGCCCTGCTGTCAGACTGCCAGACCCTCACCTGAAAGCTGACCCAGCTGCTACACGGGCCAGAGAGGCCAAGACACCTGTGGGTCTAAAGCAGCAGTGTTTGGTAGACATCAAGTGCAAGCACACATGTAGTACCGGTAGCCGCACATTTTTAAAAGTGAAAACAAACGCGTAAGATGGAATTATAATGATTTTATTTAACCTACCATCCAAATATAAGCACTTAAACATGTAGATCATATAAAACAATTGCTAATGAGATATTTTACATTCTTCTGCAGGCCAGTGTGTTTTCTGCATTTACAGCACATCTTAGTTTGGTAGCCAAGCCACCTTTCAAGCTCAATGGCCATGTGGCTAGTACCCACTCTTGGGCATCATAGGCCTAGAGGCCATGGGCTGCCTCCTGGGTTGCTTTGGATTGACCCAGGCTCGTGAGGAGTGAGGGACAGACAGGCAGCCATTGGGAATCCTTGGCCCCCTTCCACAGGGGAAGGCAGAGGAGTAGACCTGGCCCTAGTTCCCAGCCAAGTCCCTCTGGGGTCCCTCTCTGCACCCACTCAAGTCCACATGACTGCTTCACGGCAGGGGTCTCACAGCTGGCTGGGGCTCCTAGGCCTTTGCCCCTGCGGCTGCCTCTGTTGTCTCTGTCCCCAAGAACAGGACAGGACGAGTGTGGACTGAACTGTTCCCAGGTCCCTCGTGGAGGGCCAGTTCTCTCCCAGTATCTCCCAGGAGGGGTGCGGCATTCATCCACCCTTCTATCTTGCCTGCACTGATTCCACACTCGCTGAGCACCTGCTACTGGGCCCCGAGGACGTTAGGATGACCATATGCCTGTAGGAAGAGACCAGGCCAGTGTGGGAGACACACCTTAATCATGTGATCCCAGAGCAGTGTCCATTACTCACTACGACCATCCTGTGAGTAAAGCAGGGTGGGAGGAGGTCTCTGAGAACCTCCTTGTTCTCACCAAATTTCTGCAAGGGTAGGGTATGGGGTGCCATCTGCTGCCTGTCGGACCCAAGCACAGATGCCTCCAGCAACGAGTCTCAAGGGCCCCAAGAACAGGCCCAACCATGCAGTCCCTAGTCTCAAGAGTCCAGACCTCCTCCCCAAGACACCCTTGCCCCCATCCATGGCCCTTCATGAGCCAGCATGGAGAAGGATCTTCTTTATCAGCCTTCAGGATAAGGGACCAGAGGGCTCCTGAGAAACTAAGCCATTGGTTTAGGCCTATGGGGTTCCCACACTGGGTAGGGTGGGTGGACTGAGGATTTTCAGGCCCTGCTATTTCATAACTCCTAAAGCAAGGGAGGCAATCAATGGCGGGTTGGAGAGGGAGTGCTCTACACTCCCAGAGATGGCTTTGGTCCCTCTCATTGCACCCCTATGCGTCTGCCTCAGCCATCCACTCTTCATTCCCCTGATGAGAAGCACAAGCAAGACATGGAGTTTCATGATCACCATTTGGGGGTTGCCTGATAAAAGAAGAAATCCTGAAATATGGATTTTAGGGCAGCTTTCTGGGCTTCAGGCAGACTCACTGCCTAGAGTCAAAGAGAGCGAGGGAAGGATGGGGGCTCAGTCAAGCAGGTGACCTAGGGGCAAGCTTAGTGAACCAGGATTGGGCTTGATACCCTGTGCCAGGCCTGGAGTTCAGAATCATCCACATCATCTATTCTCGGGGAACCTGGGTCGGGAGGCAAAGGTCCTGGTCCTAGCTTGTGAGGGAGACCTTCTGTGGGTTCGGAGGTTAGGTTGCCAGATATAGCAAATAACAGTACTGGACCCACAGTGAAATTAGAATTTCGAATAAATACTGAATAATTCTTTAGTACAACTCTGTACCAAATATTGCATCCTGGATTTTCCCTGGCAATCGTAGCAGGAGCCTCATGTTCTCCACTATATCATGGCCCGGGCAGAGGGGTGGCACTGGCGAGTGATTTTCCATGGTGTATAAGACTGGAGCAGATCCCAGACTGTCTCCACAACTCCCAAATGCTCACCCCTGAAGTTCAAGAGCAACGGAAAGGGGGCTGCAGCCAGTAGCCAGAACACACAGAACCCAAGACAGCCCTGCCCCCATTTCATCTCACATCCCAACCTAAGGCTGAATGGAACTCCATCCTGGAAGGAACCCTTCTCCCTAGTGCTGTTTGAGGCCCACTGGCCATTTATTACTGATGCAGGTGAGTGTCTAAAACGCTTCTGTTGGCTGCAGTACTATTCACCATAGCCAAGAGGTGGAAGCAACCCACATGTCCATCAGTGGATGAATGGATAAGGAAATGGTGTCAGATCCAAGCAATGGAGTATTACCTGGTCTTGAAATGAAAGCAAATTCTGACATATGAACACTGAACACATGTTGCTAAGTAAGTGAAATAAGCAATCACAAAAAAGACACATCCTACACCATCGGTCTTATATGAGGTATCTAAGTAAGCTGGACTGGTAGAAACAGGAAGTAGGGTGGCGGGTGCCAGGGGCTAGGGGCAGAGGAGGTGGGAGCTGTTCAGCAGATGCCTGAGCTAGGATGGAAAGAGGAGTTACCTTGGATCAGAGGGCTTTAAGCTCTGAACAAAAAGGAAGAGGGGGAAGGGACCACAGCAGGGAAAGAATGTGTCTGTTTTGTAGAACAAGCAGCTCCCACGAAGGAGATATAGGGCCAGGTGTTCCACTGGATAACCAGCGGCATGAGCCAGTTTGAGCCGGACTGTTGCGGAGGCCTTCAAGAGAAGCCCCCTAAATTGCCCTGAAGTTACCTTTAGCATTATAATTCTAAGATCTCCTGGGCGGGAGGAGGGGGAGGTGCGGGTTCAGCCATTTTTGAACACACCATGTATGCAGGGCGCCTTGGCATGCTGAGCTGAGCATGTGCTTAAGTAACAAAATACGGGTGAGTTCCTTAATGGGTCGGGCTCCATGCCCCTGTTCTGAAGCGTACTGAATAAACGCCCCTGTATTAACCCTAAGAGGAGGCAGTGGTTCGAGAGCTATCTCCCAGTCTCCTTACTTATGACAAGTAATAAAAACTCTTTGCTTCCAACACTTCCTTGGGTGGTGTTCAATTTGATGCACCCCAAGCAGCAAACCCCTTGAGTTCAGTTGCTGGTGTAGAGGCAGGATAGGGGATTCTGGGGGTCTGGTGCTCAGCAGTGTGCATATGTTTGACAGCACTGTACTTTACACTTAGAAGTGGTATGTGGGGGACGCCTGGGTGGCACAGTTGGTTGGGCGGCTGCCTTCGGCTCAGGTCATGATCCCAGCGCCCATCCTGGGGTCGAGTCCCACATCGGGCTCCTTGCTCAGCTGGGAGTCTGCTTCTCCCTCTGTCTCTTCTGTCTCTGCCTGTCACTCTGTCTGTCTGTGCTCACTCTCTCTGACAAATAAATAAAATCTTAAAAAAAAAAAAAAAAAAAAAAAAAGATGGGGCACCTGGGTGGCTCAGTGGGTTAAGCCTCTGCCTTCGGCTCAGGTCATGATCTCAGGGTCCTGGGATCGAGTCCCGCATCGGGCTCTCTGCTCAGTGGGGAGCCTGCTTCCTCCTCTCTCTTTCTGCCTGCCTCTCTGTCTACTTGTGGTCTCTCTCTGTCAAATAAATAAATAATTAAAAAAAAAAAAAAAAAGAGTATTAAGAAGTGGTATGTGGGAGTGCCTGGGTGGCTCATTCAGTTGAGTGGCTGCCTTTGGCTGAGGTCATGATCCCAGAGTCCTGGGATCCAGCCCCACGTTGTTAGGCTCCCTGCTCGGGAGCCTGCTTCTCTTTCTCCCTCTCTTCCTCCCTCTCTCCCTCTCTTCCTCCCCCTCTCCCTCTCTTCCTCCCCCTCTCCCTCACACTCCCTAATACATAGATACATACATACATACATACATAAAAGAAGTTGCTATGTGTATTTTATGCTATGTGTTTTTTCACCCCAGTTTTAAAAAAATACTATGGGTCAGGGGTGGGATCCCTGCTACATTCAATAAGGTACATTCAATAAGGTTGTTGCTTTACTGCAACAACAAACAAAATGTCAAGCAAAAAGGAGCCATTCTAAAACCCTTAAAAAGTTGAGGGGCGCTGGGTGGCTCAGTGGATTAAGTCTCTGCCTTTGGCTCAGGTCATGATCCCAGGGTCCTGGGATGGAGCCCCACATCGGGCTCTCTGCTCAGCGGGGAGCCTGCTTCCCCCTCTCTCTCTGCCTGCCTCTCTGCCTACCTGTAATATCTCTCTCTGTCAAATAAATAAAATCTTTAAAAAAAAAAAAAAAGAGTTGATATTGAGGCCTCTGCCTTTCCTGGGGCACCTGACTCCTGTAGGTCCCCCAACTCAAAGCTTAAACTCAAGGCTTCTTGCTGCAGAAATGGAATCTGGGGGATTTGGGGGTAATGGAGAATTAAGGACTGGTATTTTGGTCCTTCTGGGCCTCAATTCCTTCATTTGTTAAATGAGGATGACAGTTCCTAATGGGCCCCCATGCAGGGCAGCTGAGAGGTGTTAAGGGGACACAGACATGAGGTGGGCAAAATGAGGATTCCGAAAAGGTGGAAGAGAAGGGGAAGAGGAGGTTTGGGCAGAGAACAGCTCTGGGCTGGCCGACTAACCAGAGGTGAGGAGGCCAGAGGGATTTGTTTACTAGCTCACTTCCTGGAATCTGAGCTGGCAAAGCCTGGTTGTTTACAAGTTCTCAAGGGCCTCCCTACCCCCATCCAGGACAACTGTGGTCTGGGGTGAGGGCCTGTCTGCTCCCTGGGTGGGGGCTGAAATAGGGGCTGGTTGTAAACCTCTGGGGGGTGTCAGGAAGTAGCTCATTGTGATACCTGTAACAGTCAGCTGCCTGGGCCTGAGAAACCCCCAGCCTACCAGCTGAGTTCCCTAGTGGTAGTCATGTACGCTTGAAACCTTGTAACCCAAGAGCTCGAATGTAGCTGAATAGAACATCCCTCCTATCCCCCACCCCCGCCCCTTTTTGCAAAGAAGGAATGTTCCATTGCTAAGAACTGAATGTTGTGAGCAACATGAAACTCACAAGAGCAGTGGGGGTTTACAAGAGAAGCCAAGACAGAAAGTGACTCAGCAAAATAAACCTTCACCTGTCGATGTTCCAAACTCCCATTTTGGGGCCTGGTTCTGGTCACAGGTGCTTAGTTTCATAGCCTGGCTTCCCACATGCTAGCCATAACATTCATGCCCATTAGCTTAGAGAAAGAAGCTTGGGAAGGAGGTCAGGTGGGCCTAATCACTGCCTCATCCACTGTTAAGACTCGATAATGGGTTAATGTCAAAGGAAGAGCAATGTGCCCTGAAGAGGCACCAGAAATCAGAAGGGATGCTCAAATCTCAGAGAAACCCCACCTCCACCCCCCAAAACAGGAGCACTTCCTTCTAGTCAGGAAAGGGTATGGGACTGGCACCAGCTTGTACCATTAATCCTGGTTCTTGCTTGGCCCTCATCTTTGGAGCTGCATCTGGGTGAGAGGACTCGAGTTTGGGGGGTAGGAGGAAGTGAAAGCTCATCTTGTTGCAGGGTTCTTGTCTCACAGAGTTGAAGAATGAATCTCATGGACAAAAAGGTGAAGTGAGGTGAAAATTTATTAAGTGAAGGCAAGAACAGAAAGGAAAGGGAAAAAACCTCTGTACAGTGAGAGGGGTCCGGAATGGGTTGTCATTAAGGGCTTTTGCCCGCTGCCTTATAGAAAACTGGCCAGGGAACTCGGTAAATATGTCATCTATAACATTTAAGACAAACAAGGTGGGTCTGTTATGGTCCCTTCTATCTGGGTACTATCTTGTCTGTAACACTTCTCCACATCTAGGATTTCTGTGAGCCTGGTTACTAGCCCTCCCACATGTCCCTTACTCAGTCTTACAAACCAACTTCTTGAGAACAGCCTCTGAATTTTAACGACAGAGAGACTGTCATTTTAAAGGCAATCCAGTGCTAAGTCATCTGTGCTTAAAAAAAAAAAAAATCTTTAAATTCAACTATAATTATCTCCTTGAAGCTTGTTTCTACTCACAGGTCCTCCTGAGCCCTGGAGCCAGAGATCATGGACAGTCCAGTGTTCACTGGACAGCCCTTAGGCTATTTGATGAGTTAAGATATGCCCATCTGACTCTTTAAGTTGGGTACTTTCTTAGGGGATTAGAATGCAGATAGGATGCCCCCCCTTACTCCTACAATTACACTTGCATCATTTGACCGATAGAACCAGCAGATCCCCACACTTTTCAGGTAAAGCCAGTTCTACATCACAGGGTTGCAGAGAGAGGGGTCAGATGGAACTGATGCTGTCTCAGTTCCCCACTCTCCCACCAGTATCCTCAGGGAGCACCCACCTGCTACAGACCCCAGGGCTTAGCCAGGTGTTTTATAGGTTGGCAGTCCCCGCTGTTTCAACAGCTTCATGCTTGTCTTTTAGTTTTACCTCAAATCAGCATCTTCCCCACTGTCAGCACAACACATTCTGGTGTACACGCTCAACAGTCAATGTGGCATTTTAAGAAGGACACATCTATCCAGAGGGTCCCAACTTCAAATAGCATGTCCGGATTCTGATCTGATGGTCCCAAGAGCAGAATATCCTGGAGGATCACTAGCTCCTACTGTGGATTACTAAACATTGTCATACCTCATACAATGCTGGTTTCGGAACCAGTCTTAGAAATAATGTACATAGTGGTGCCTGGGTGCCTCAGTCATTAAGCATTTGCCTTCAGCTCAGATCATGGTCCCAGGGTCCTGGGTTTGAGGGGCTCCCTGCTGAGCAGGTAGCCTGCTTCTCCCTCTCCTACTCCCCCTGCTTGTGTTCCCTCTCTTGCTCTCTCTCTCTCTCTCTCTGTTAAATAAATAAATAAATAAATAATCTTTAAAAAAAATGTACATATGGGCGCCTGGGTGGCTCAGTGGGTTAAAGCCTCTGCCTTCAGCTCAGGTCGTGATCCCAGGGTCCTGGGATCGAGCCCCGCATCGGGCTCTCTGCTCAGCAGGGAGCCTACTTCCTCCTCTCTCTCTGCCTGCTTTTCTGTGATCTCTGTCTGTCAAATAAATAAATAAAATCTTTTAAATAAAAATAAAATTAAATTAAAAAATGTACATATCATTACAGGTAAGAAACAGGATGGGAAAAACCGGGGCTCTTCTCCTGCTTCTCTTCAGGTCAGGCTTCATGCTCTTCAGTCTTTCCCTCCACTCTTGCCTTTTTTCCTAGAACATTCTCCCCATAGTCCTCTTCAGGCACTGAGCTCTATCAGTCCCTAAATTACAACATGGCTTTTATTGTGATGCCTTTGTCTTTTATGGGTTACCGAATTGGCAAATCCTCTCTCACTCCTCCACTTAACCAATTTGTACTGCTTTTGGTACTTGCTTTCTAAAAGCCTCCTTTGGTAATGTTTGGGTACCTTTTTCTTTTGCCTCCCATGGTTCCCTGGGCAGATCTTTACCCATTTTTCAGTATGTGATGCCAGTTGCCAGCAGCTGTTCAGGAAATGCCTACTGACTAAAGAAAAAGCAGACAGTGAGGCCACCCACCCAGAACTGAATCTGACGGCATAACAATACTTGCCAAGTGCCTGGTGATAAATAATAGTTCCCCATATGTAAAGCTTTGTGTGAGAGAGGGGGGGGGAAAGCGAGAACCCTAGTGGGGTTCCTCCCTATTTTGCCCAGCCCAGCACTGACACATAGGGTGGTAGGCAAAGGCTGTCCAATCATCTCATAGTCATAATAGTCGGAGCACTGCTTCTCTGAGGAGGAAGGCAGAATGAAGCCCCAGAGAGTCCAAGAGGGACCCCACTGCCACTCAACTACCAGAGGACTGATGATTCTCAGCCTGGCCCTATGTAGAAGCTGGGGTGGAGAAAAACTCAGGTTGTTCTCTAAATAGCTTCGTGCCCTTCCCATCAGCTGTCAGGCAGTCAGGAAAGAAGGCAGCATTGAAGAGTTTCCTTCCGGAGCTGTCAGAGCTGTGTTCCTGGGCAATGGAGCCCTTAGTTACACACGAGCTCCCACCTACTTTGCTTCGCCAGCGCTAGAACTCTTCAACTCGACCTCAGACCCAGTCCCACTAGCGGACGTTGTCAAAAGTGATGTCCTCGGGCACGAAGCGCTCCCCGTCGCCCCGCCCCCGTCACCCGAACGCCGCTCTCTCATAGGCTGGAGCGCTACCTTGCCGCCCCGCCCCGCGCCTTGGCCCCGCCCCCGCGCCCAGTTTGAAGCGTCCTCGCGGCCGCGTGGGCAAGTGTTGCTTCGTGCTGACCGCTGAGGCTCCAAGCGTTTCCTACCTCAGCGCGAGGTTCTGGGGGTAAGTGGAGGGAGATGTGGAGGCCTCGCCGGGGTCAAGGGGCAGAGAAGAGGGACGCAAGGGTGGGCCTGTCACCTAGTGAGACCTCCAGGAGGAAGGGCAGCAGGCCGAGACGCGCACTGCTGAGTTTTACTTCCCCTCAGGTGACCCGAGGCGTTTCCTTAGGTCACCCCCAATTCCTTGTCCTTGAATCAAAACCTTAACTGCGGGGCGCCTGGGTGGCTCAGTGGGTAAAGCCTCTGCCTTCGGCTCAGGTCATGATCTCGGGGTCCTGGGATCGAGCCCCGCATCGGACTCTCTGCTCAGCAGGGAGCCTGCTTCCTCCTCTCTCTCTGCCTGCCTCTCTGCCTACTTGTGATCTCTCTCTCTCTCTCTCTCTCTCTGTCATATAAATAAATAAAAAACAACAACAAAAAAAACCCTTAACTGCCCTACTGGTTTCCCGCCTTATTTTGGTTCACGAACTTACTTGAGACTCAGATGCAGACTGAATTGTTTTTGCAGTAGACTATACCAACACGACTGAGCATGAAGTTCTGCCTTAAATTTTAAGAGGTTCAGGACGTTCTGACAAGTCAGGGCGCCCATGTTAAGACTTAATCTGCCCCCAGTACTTCTGCCTATTTGGACACAAACCAGGGGCTATGTTTTGTTCATAAGTGTACATCATTTTATTTATTTATATATAAATAAAATATATATATATATAAATATATATTTATATATATATATATATAAAGTACTACCATTTGTTGAGTGCTTAGTACATTTTTTACAGTGTATTTTCTTATTTTATCCTTTCAACAATTCCGTGGAGGTAGGGATTCTAATCTCCACCTAGGTTTACAAAGCTTAGGTCATTTGTTATCGCTGAAAAAAGGGCTAAAGGAGTTAAAAGCCAGATTCCATAAATAAAATTTAGGCCTTTATTTATTCCTCACAAATTCAGAGAGAACCAGTGTTTGACCACTTTTTCTACTGCTATAAGACTGAAGAAAGGGGTGCCTGGGTGGCTCAATGAGTTAAGCCTCTGCCTTCGGCTCAGGTTATGATCTCAGGGTCTTGGGATTGAGCCCCACAACAGGCTCTCTGCTCCTGCTCCGCCCCCCCCCCACCTTCTTGTGATCTCTCTCTCTCAAATAAATAAATAAAATTTATTTTTTATCTTTTAAATAAATTTATAAGAGACTAAAGAAAGCAGATGGTAGCTATGATTTTGGGTATATAGTTGTTGAGCCAGAGTGTTGTACACTTGAAACTAATGTAACATTGTGCATCAACTATACTTAATCAATTTGAAGAATAGGACCCATTCCCAAAGCTAAATGTGGTTCATCATGCTGTTATTTTATTTTTTTAATTTTTAAGGGATTTTATTATTATTATTTTTTTTAAGATTTTACTTGTCAGGGACGCCTGGGTGGCTCAGTGGGTTAAAGCCTCTGCCTTCGGCTCAGGTCGTGATCCCGGGGTCCTGGGATCGAGCCCCGCATCAGGCTCTCTGCTCGGTGGGGAGCCTGCTTCCTCCTCTCTCTCTGCCTGCCTCTCTGCCTACTTGTGATCTCTGTCAAATGGACAAATAAAATCTTTAAAAAAAAAAAAAGATTTTACTTGTCAGAGAGAGGGCAGAAGCAGGGGGAGGGGCGGGCAGAGGGAGAATCGGGCTCCTTGCTCATGGGGGAGTCAATCCCAGGACCCAAGGATCTCATGCTGAGCTGGAGGCAGACGCTTAACTGAGGGAGCCACCCAGGCATCCCAATATTTTATTTATTGTGCAAGAGAGAGTGGGGGCTTGGGACAGAGGCAGAGGGAGAATGCGAGGGAGAGAGAAGCGAGCTACGTGCTGAGGGCAGAGCCTGATCCATGCTCAGCATCCCACGATGGTGAAATCATGACCAGAGCCAAAACCAAGAGTCAGAGGCTTCGCCAGCTGGGCTACCCAAGCGCCCCAATCATGCAGTTATATTCATAAGTAAGGCACTAGTGTAGTTGAACTGGTCCTGTTACTCCGTTGTGATGGCCAAACCCCTTCCTGTGCTAAACTGTTGTAACAAAATGATGCTTTTGCTAAAGTTAAATGTTTTCTGTTTTCCTGGAAATTTACTAATTTACTTAGTCTAGAGCATTTTTACAGCAAAACAGTTGGCTAGAGGCATTGCCTTCTGAGTCTAGTAATTTGTTTTTACAGAGGTGTCACAGATGTGTCTCAGAGGTGGCAGAACTTGATTTGGACCTTGAAGGTGAAGAATTTGGATGAAGCAAGTGGGGCATTCCAGGTGAGAGAAAGGTGTGCAAGAGGGCTCTTGTTGTGGGCCAGGTGCAGGACATAAAGTAGATTAGGAGGTACAAACTTCCAGTTATAAAATAAATAAGTCACAGAGATTAAAAGTACAGCATAGGGAAGATAGTTAATAATACTGTAATAACATTGTATGGTGGCAGATAGTGACTTACACTTACTGTGGTGAGCATTAAGTATAGAATTGTCATATCAGTATGCTGTACACCTGAAACTAATATAATACGTCATTACATTAGGGACGTCAACTATATTTCACTTTAAAAAATTCTTTAAATGTTATTCATTTATTTATATTTATCTACTTTAAAGAAAGCACATGTGCTTGTGCAAGCAGGGGGAGGAGTGGAGGGAGAGGGAGAGAGAATCCTGAAACACACACCCTGCGGATTGCCAATCCCTGTGTTGGGCTCCAGCCCATGACCCCGAGATCATGACCTGAGCCAAAATCAAGAGTCGGTTTCTTCACCAACTGAGCTACCTAGGCACCCCAACTTTTTTTTTTTTTTAAGTGAAGACCCTAGAATAGACTAAAGTCATCTTGATTTTCTCCAGACTGCATTCAGCCTGGTGTGGGCTTCCCAGTCTAGATACAGGGCTAGACAGACTTGAACCCAAACCCAAGTGCTAGGAGAACTATAAAAGTGATGCTGTAACTTGGTAATATTTCTAATCTCTCTAGTTTGTGAAATTTTACTAATCCCAGATCAAATGGGACTACAATTGCAATACTGAATTTCACCTTCAGTTGATTTTTTTTTTTAAGATTTTATTTATTTATTTGACAGACAGAGATCACAAGTAGGCAGAGAGGGAGGCAGAGAGGGAGGCAGAGAGGGAGGAGGAAGCAGGCTCCCTGCCAAGCAGAGAGCCCGATTCGGGGGCAGAGGCTTTAACCCACTGAGCCACCCAGGCGCCCCCCCCCCTTTTTTTAAGATTTTATTTATTGGACAGAGAGACCACAAGCAGGGGGTGTAGCAGGCAGATGGAGAGGGAGAAGCAGGCTCCCCTCTGAGCAGGAGGAGCAGGATGTGGAATTCGATTCAGAGACCCCAGAATCATGACCTGAGCTGCAGGCAGTTGCTTAACCAACTGAGCCACCCAGGTGCCCCACCTTTAGTTACTTTTTGCTCAAGAAAGCAGTGAACAAAAATCTCCATTTTGACCCCTGTCCACCTGTTCCCACCTGTACCTCGCCTCCAATTATTTCTTCTCCTTTTTTTTTACTTTTAAACAGCCTTGAAACCTGTTAGGTAGAAAACCTTTTTTTTTTTTTTTTTAATTTATTTATTTGTCAGAGAGAGAGAGCAAGCGAGCACAGGCAGACAGAGTGGCAGGCAGAAGCAGAGGGAGAAGTAGGCTCCCTGCGGAGCAAGGAGCCCAATGTGGGACTTGATCCCAGAACGCTGGGATCACGACCCGAGCCGAAGGCAGCCACTTAAACCAACTGAGCCACCCAGGCGTCCTGGTAGAAAACCTTTTGACTGCGGTAATGTGTTACCTATTAACCCAAGCCCTTTCAATACAATCAAGGAAGAAAGCTCTTGAGTTTATTTTTGCAACATAAAAAGCTTGTTTGTAGTGGCATATTGCCATCACTAAAGTTAGCGACTTTAGTAAACATCTTAAATTACTTGTTATAACGTCCCAAATCAAAACCCACATTCCTGGGGGGAGGGGGTCGGGAAAGGGGGGTGGGGTAATGGACATTGGGGAGGGTATGTGCTATGTGGTTAGTGCTGTGAAGTGTGTAAACCTGGCGATTCACAGACATGTACCCCTGGGGATAAAAATATGTTTATAAAAAAAATAAAAATTATAAAAATAAATAAATAAATAAAAATTAAAAAAAAACCCACATTCCAAAGCAAAGCTTACTTTATATACTACAGAATAGCCAGAAAATTATTGAGCCTTGATGTCAAATTTTATTTTTAAATTTTCATTCATTTATTTATTTAAAGATTTTTATTTATTTGTGAGAAAGCACATGGTAGGCTGGGGGCAGGGTGTGTGGGCAGAGGGAGAGTGAAAGGCAGAAGCTGACTCAATACTGAGCGTGGAGTCTAACTCGGGGCTCCATCAGAACCCTGACATCATGACTTGAGCGGAAGTAAGATATTTACCTGACTGGGCCACCCAGGCACCTCTAATTTTTTTTTTTTTTTTTAAGTTTATTTAAGTAATGTCTACCCAACATGAGGCTTGAACTCACAACCCCCAGGATCTAGAGTTGCATGCTCTTCTGACTAAGCCACCCAGGCGCCCCTTTAATGTCTAATTTTTAAATCAAGGTTAAGAGGCTTTGTAAATAGAGGTCCTGACCTTTGTCAGTGAACTGCATCCCTAGCTGAACCCTATATAAGGGATGCCACAGCAACAAGGCCTTTTTTAGGACCTTCGTTTTTTTTTAGGACTTTATAGTTAACAAGTTTTAAAGCAGTGTCTTACCTTTCTTTTTTTTTTTTTTTAATATTTTATTTATTTATTACAGACAGAGATCACAAGTAGGCAGAGAGGCAGGCAGAGAGAGTGGAGGAAGCAGGCTCCCCGCTGAGCAGAGGGCCTGATGCGGGGCTTTATCCCAGGACCCTAGGATCATGACCTGAGCCGAAGGCGGAGGCTTTATTTAACCCACTGAGCCACCCAGGTGCCCCAGTGTCTTACCTTTCAATAAGGAGAGTGGCCACCACCCAAAGGGCTTCATTTACATTTACGTTGTTTTTTAGGAAGTTCCCTATTCTGAGCAAGATGTCTTTCACATTCTGCAGAGGTGTCTGACCCTTGCATTACTTGTACCTTTGAAAATGATACAGCCTGGGTGGCTCATTTGGTTAAGCGACTGCCTTCCGCCCTGGTCATGGTCCTGGAGTCCTGGGATTGAGTCCCACATCGGACTCCCCGCTTGGCAGGGAGTCTGCTTCTCCCTCTGACCTCTTCCCTCTCATGCTTTCTCTCCCTCTCAAAGAAATAAAATCTTTAAAAAAAAAAAAAGATACAGCTAAATTCAAGAAAATGAGCTAAATAAACTGGACATTATTTCACATTATTTGTCCTTTCATTGCACTCTATCTTCTTGTTAGTTTCAACTCAACAAATAATTTGAGTTCAGAGGTAGATCTATTTGATGGACACAACTGTAATAGAATCGTGATTGCTTATGTTAAAAGAGCTAACCCAAAGGTTGTTGTCCTTCTGTACATTGTTGTGGGAAAGGTTAAAGGTAGGAAGTGTTTAAGTCTCAAAAGTAACTCAATAATCCTTACCAAAATGATTAATGTTTTTCTTCACTGATGAACCAGTAATCGTTTAGTGTTATTAGTATTTAGTATTGTTACATCTCTGTTCCTGCTAAATGAAAAATTCATGCACTCTGGTATCAGAAAAACCTGAGAAGCTTGTGAATGATTCAGATTCCTGCCCTCCACTCCCACTCCAGATCTACTGAATCACAACCTTTGGTTGGATTTTTTTCTTTTGTCTTTTTAAAAAGATCTTCCCAGGAGGGGTGCCCGACTGGCTCAGTCAGTAGAGTATGGGACTCTTGATCTCAGGAGTTGTGAGTTAGACCCCCACACTGGGCAAAAAGTTTAAATTAAAAAATAAATAGATAAAATCTTCCCAGGAGATTCTGATGCATACTAACTCTAGAGAACTTTGATGTAGATAAAACCACTGGTTGCTTTATTTTTTACATTTCAGCAGAGTGAACATTGTGTCAGTTCGACTTCGGTTTGCCCTTACGTTGTTTTCAGGCAAGTTAGGCCTTGGTACTTAAGCAAAGTTTCTTCAGAATCTTTGTACGAAGGGAAAGTTCTGTTTATAATTTCAAAGTCCAAGAAATTTCCAGTGAGCAAAATGAAAATTACAGTTGGATGATAAAAACAGAACTTGACACTAGAGTTTTTCAAAGGCCATGTTAGCGTTTTATTTTTCTATTCCTGACACTCAAATTCATAGGGGGTGAATGATAATAGAACATAATCAAAATAACATACAAACACAATTCAAGAACATTTAACCATCAATCGTAGCTGTTCTTTATAAAATACATAAAGGTAAACAGAAACATCTTTATATAAATTATGCTTAATCTGTATATACTGTGAAACCATTGTTAAAATCCACACTGAGATGCTAGTGCAAGCGGTATACAAAAGTGCAAACAAGGTTAGTGATAAAAAGAACTTACACTGACTTACCATTCAACATAATCTATATTCAGTCAAATACTGAAGTCCTCACTACAGAAAACACTTTGATCACTTTCAAAGTAACGTGACTACATTCACCCTGAGTGCTCTCACCTCAGTATGGCAACTGTATGATGATAAATTCAGGTTAGGAGTGGCACCAGGGAATAGAGAAAACCATGTGAAGTTGGCCATTCTGATGTGAATCTACACTTGATAATGAAAACAATTCCAAAGACCACTTGTATGTCAAAAGCTGTAGAACTATCACTCCCTTTCCCCCAAAATACTTAAAATTAATTCAGATTCTTCCTCCCTTATTTAAAGAATTCATCCACTCCAGTGAAGTTTTTCCAAAAATAACTTGGCGTGAAATCACTCATTTCTGCCCTAAATCTATTTGGGGCAAGGATGCTCCTGAAACAAAGTTTACTTTTTTATTTTTTTAAAGATTTTATTTATTTATTTGACAGAGACAGCAAGAAAGGGAACACAGGCAGGGAGAGTGGGAGTGGGAGAGGGAAAAGCAGGCTTCCCACTGAGCAGGGAGCCCAGGGGATCATGACCTGAGCAAAAGGCAGACGCTTGACTGAGCCACCCAGGCACCCCATAAGGTCTACTTTGGATAAATTTGCTTAGTGTGATTATTTTTATTCTTTTTAAAAAACTGTAGTCAAACCCCTGAACAATCAATTAGTGGTATTAAATGCATTAATTACTTAACGTTCTAAATTATGAGAACAAAAATTTGTTGGTTCAGAGCTACATCTTCAATATGACTCTTCAGTGACTCTGTAGATTTCCTTCATACTTTTTTAAAAAAATATTTTTCTTAGTTATTTATTAGAGAGAGAATGAGAGAGAGAGAGCATGAGAGGAGACAGGTCAGCAGGAGAAGCAGACTACCTGCTGAGCAGGGAGCCCAATGTGGGACTCCATCCTGGGACTCCAGAATCATAACCTGAGCTGAAGGCAGTCGCTTAACCCACTGAGCCACGGGGGTGCCCCCTTCATACTTTTTATCCAGGTGTGGTGTGGGAGTGTGAGGGAGGGATGGTTCTAGGGACCAAGAGTAGACACATGGTTTTAACAAAATCCCAATCACTTTGCACAGAGACACAGTCCTATAATCCAAGACCTGTTCTTTCCTTCCTTTTTTTGGGGGGGGGGGGCGGTTAAAAAAGCACTAATTTGAATTTCACAAGAACAGTGATGGAAACCATTAGAAGCATACCATATAGCTTTGAGAATTTAGACCTTCGTTGAAGATATACTGTTTTCTGAACGCTTAGATTTATAGCAAAAAATAGTAAAGGTTCATAGAAAACCTTTAATTCACCATTAATTTTGCATTAAGGAATTTTTATTTGCTCATCTCTATCTTTTTCATGCTTTCTTGGAGATTTTTGGAACCTTCACCAACTTTTACATAGGTTTAAATTGATTCAAACAGTATATTCTAAGTAAAATGAACACAAGATATTTTGAGAGCATTCCCTTTATATTAGCTATTCTTATTGTAGTCTGGTGAAAATTTGGCAATAAATCCTTGCAAACTTGAATCACATACATAACTGTCAAGACTGAAATGCCACATTGAGTCACAACCAATACAGTTTCACAACATGTAAACCTTTCTCCTGCAACTCTCAAATCATGTCAGCTAGAATTACACTGCTTTTAATGATGGAACTTGTGAAAATGATGTGTTTTGAATGTGACTGATCAAATCGTTTTGCAGAAGGCAAGAAGCAGTATTATCACAGCTATTACCTTATTTTAATGATTTTGCAAGTTTATGTGCTGGAAAGTACTAGGAAGAAGTGTGAGCTGGTTCAAAACTAAGGAAAAGAAACAACATTGTAAACCACAGTAAATGTGTATATACATATAAGCACACAAAACTAAAGTTGACATCTATGCAGGCAGTATCTGGATTCATACATCTTTGGCATTCAAAGATACTGGGTCAACCAAGCCAATGGTGAGGAATTTTTTCATATTATTTCAGAAAATGTCTTGCCCCAATTTAAAAAAATGCTATGCTCTCCATTCTAAAAATTCACTGAACTAAAGACAAACTGGAATCAGTTTAAAAAGTTACCTGAAAATATAATTAACAGCAGTCCTTGAAAGAGGTGTGGGTAACGGTTAAGGGTTTCATTAAAATGAGAAATGTAGGCTGAGATCTTGTTTTTTAGAGCTGTAGACTAAAGATTTTAATGTATCTTTTGAGCAGTGCCTGATTTATATGGAATCCAATCTTGTATACATTTTCACAACTTATGGTAAAAGGTACAAAATTAATCTATGTCCCCAATGCTACAATTTACCCCCAAAATACTGAACAGGTGCACATACTTGCACAAGCACGTAAAGAGTACATGTTTTCCCCATGTGCTTTTATTGTTTCTTGCAATTCTCTTAATATGCTTCTCTTGAAGGGGAGCAGTGACTCAATGGATGTGTTCAGAGGAGCTGGAAGAGTGAGATGGTAAGCCCAATGACCAGGGCCCATTTCCCCGGAGCTGGGAGGAAAGCCACTTGCTGCTTTGTGCAGCTTCATTTCTGAACATTCAGGCCATAAGAATCTCTCATCATTGGGAAAACAGCCACAGTTTAATTTACTTAACTGACTTTAATTCTATGATCCCAGTGTCAGAACTAGAATGAGAATTCTGGAATGATACATTTTGTACCAGAAAGCATTTCTCCCCTTCAGGGAAATTAGAAGGGTTTTTTCTTTATACCAATTTATGACACAAGTAATTGATTTCACAATATCACAATATAAGGAAATACTTGAAGAAAATGCAATGTCCTTGTAGGTGCTCAAGATAGATACCAACAAGAGACAGTTACTTTTAATAAGGCCTAGTTCTGTTTAGTCAGGATATTAGAAGTACTTGATTATTTTTCATTCGTTTAAGTAATCTTTACATCCAGTGTGGGGGTTGTACTCACAACCCCAAGGTCGAGTCACATGCTCTACAAAATGAGCCAGTCAGGTGCCCCTAAAAGTGAGTACTTGAATTAAACGTGGCAAAATAAACCAACAGGTGGATAGGTCATCTCCTCCTTTTCTCATGATGCTAGTGATGACTCTAAGCAGGGAAGAAGCTCTTATTTTCATTTGAAAGAAAGGTTAAAGTGAAACAGAAGAGCCATATTACTAAAACCAGAGGTCATGTTGAAATGACCTTGTTGATTTAGCTAACTGGTGATTCCTTCCAGTCATATCCCTAATCCTTAATCTGTCTCAGATGTTCCATTATTAATGATAGAACTAGAGTAACTGATTTGGAAAAAAGCTAAAGAAAACACTAATTCTGATATTAAAATTATTCTTGATGGAATGGAGCAATCTATTCTGAATGGAACTAGTTAAATATACTATAAAATTCTGGTTTATAACCAAGAGAGAACTAACTCTCTTAAGTTTGAGTCTTTAAAAATACATATTTGGCACTTATCTTTCAGCTTATTTTAGTAATTATGGGAATCTCAGAACCTCATGGAAAAGAATTACTCAATTTCTTAGAAGATTAAAGTGCTTTAAAGGCTACCTAAAACAATCTATCAGTGAGGCTTGCAGATGCTATCACATGGCAGGCATTACTTGTAAAAACAAAAGACTTTGTGCTATAAATATAAAGTAAGAGCTGACAGCAATTAAGAAAAAAAAAATCGAACACAAGCATTCATTTATTTCTACTGAGAAATAAAATATGCCAAACAATGCAAAAGAGCTATAGGACAGGACCAGAATCCCCATGCAGCTCAGACAGCAGAACAGGCTTCCTTTCTCCTCACACATACAGGCCTCTACAATGAAACTACACACAAGGTGCTGTGCTACTTGTTGCATCATTATGTAAAAGGGAGTAGGGAGTACCTCTAAATTTGGGGACACTGGTGCCCGTCACTACTTTTGGTGAAAAGGCACAAATGACCAAACTGGGCACTGGTAAGTTGGAACACTTCAGAATCAAGACAACTGGAATGGAGCTATAGGCCTATCAAACCCCAAATTAACCCTGTCTTGTACCAGAATATGTGCTTTTCTTCAAAAAACCAATCCCACAGAAACTAGGAGGTGGATCCCATCAGCATTAATCATGGTAGCATTACTGTAGCAAATATACGCGATGCAGAAAGAAATGTGGCATAAGGTGGAACCAAACACAGTGTGTCTTCTGGTAAATGCAAAAGCTTCTAGAGACTTACACATTACCCTAAAAATTCTGAAGTGGTCTCCTTGCCCCACAACCCCCTCATACGTATGTTATTAAATACTCAAAACGTCAGAGCATACTAGCTAGATAAGACACATTAAAATGAAACACCTGCCCAACAAAGATGCCAAACATCAGTGTGTTTTATTGCATGACGTTTGCATAAGAAAAGATATTATTGAAAACTGTAAGGCATCATGCAATCATCAATAACCTAATTATTAACTGTACACTTAAGACAGGTGGACATATAATCTAAAATTTAAAAACTAGTTCCAAAATAGTACATAAAAATTTAACATGATGAGCTTTTAAACATGGTTTGTATTCGTAGCTTCACGTTGTTAAAAAGTGCTTCAAATGTACTGCTGGAAAGTTGTTCTTTATAAATGGCACTGGGGATAATGTCAGATTATAAACTGTATAAACTATTTTTATGGAATTAGAAAGCTAACATTATGATACTCAAACTTGAATCAGTTTTCAATTTGCACTCGAATTAAGTTGATATATTAATAATCTTAAAAAAATCTGTTTTCTAACCAACAAAAGTCTTTTGAATTCAAGTTATGCATGTTGAGTGGATCAAATCTCTGAGTAGGCCTGAATGGTGAGACCTGGAACCAATGCAAGTGGTTGTTAATCAATGTACTGTGCCATCCAACGGAAACCTTCTCCGTAACCTTGCCTTTTGAGCACGCTGCACATGAAAACTTCTAAGGGTCGGGCATTCAGTTCTTTCAGAGATACATTGCCCTAGAAGGGAAGACAGACATTATATTATGATGGATGACCTCTTTATGAAATAAAAGCTCCACTTTACAGCCGAATTGCAGCTTCTACATCTCAGAACAAAGGGTGACTGTGCTTAAGCCTCGGGTGTTGGGCAGACAAGTGCCTTAGATACACAAGAAACCTCCTCCTCTCACTCAGTGGGAAAGAGAGGAGTTTGTGAGGCACATAAAAATGAAAACAATCTTTGACTTGGAAAAATTTAAGTTACCCAAGCCGGCTTCACTAATATTAAAGACAAACCTGAGCAGGTTTATGACTAAACAAGTCATTTCCAGGGGTGCCTGGGTGGCTCAGTGGGTTAAAGCCTCTGCCTTCGGCTCAGGTCATGATCCCAGGGTCCTGAGATCAAGCCCCGCATCGGGCTCTCTACTTGGCAGGGAGCCTGCTTCCTCCTCCCTCTCTCTGACTGGCTCTCTGCCTACTTGTGATCTCTGTCAAATAAATAAATAAAATCTTTAAAAAAAAAATTAAAAAAATAAACAAGGCATTTCCTAAAAATGGGGCGTTGACTTACTGAAAAGAAGACACCGAAAACAGACTAAAGTCTACCCTAACACCAGAGTCTCCTTCAAAACAGTGCAGTATTTCTCTACTCTGAAAGAAATACATACAAACCAAGGAAATTTTGTTTGTATATTCTGAGATTTTTCTATACCAAAGTCTCTCCCTCATACAAATACTAGTAAAAATTGACTGCAAAAATAATGCATTTTGAGGCTTATTATAAAGTATTATGTTCAGGGGCGCCTAGGTGGCTCAGTTGGTTAAGCATCTGCCTTCCGCTCAGGTCATGATCTCAGGGTCCTGGGATCTAGCCCAGCATGGGGCTCCCTGCTCAGCAGGGAGTCTGCTTCTCCCTCTCCCTCCCCCACCCCCTCATGCTCACTCTCCTTCTCTCCTATAAATAAAATCTTTTAAAAAAAGTATTATGTTCAAAAAATCCCCCAACACTCCTATGTTCAAATTTACATTTTATTTTTATCTCTGATGAACTCAGGGTCTAAATACACTACTGGAATGCTTAAACATTTAAGTATATTATTTGGGGGCTAATTCTGAAAATCTATGACAAATAAAACTTTGAAAGTTTTCATTTGGTTTCCCGCAAGCATGAGTTTTGACATTCTTGTTATCCCCAAGAAAAGGTTTCATTCAGTGGTAGAAAGAAAACACATAAAGACATTTAAAGACCCAAATGTACAAATGAGTTTTTATGGAAAAAAAAAATAATGGGCATATGTAGTTGGACAATAGTAATTTAAAAAGACATTTTGTTGTATACTTGAAACTAACATTACATATCAGTTATACCTAAAAAAAAAAAAAAAGGCAGACCACCAGTTGGACTAATCACCATGATTACTGTTAGTGCTAATATTGGAATTAAACTATTTCAGAAGATAAAAATAAATAAGACATTAAACTGAAAGACCTTTACACTGTCAAATGAAATTTCACACTAGTTAAAAAAAAACAACTTTTATTTACCTTTCCTGTTGTCTGACCATATAAACCAAACATCTCTCGTAACCTCTCTTCACTGATGGCTTCAGGTCTGTCAATCTTATTCCCAAGAATTAGTATAGGCACATTAGCAATGGTTTCATCTGTCATTAGTGACTGAAACAAAACAAAATGAAAGACAAGATGTTGATCTGAAACTATCTGAAGAGCTCCTATGACAAGATACCAATGAGCATCAAGGACTCATTCTCTACCACAGCATGTCAGTTCTGCCAGATTTCTTTGACAAACTTTGTACATTTGAAAGTAAGATCAGGGGTGCTTGGCTGGCTCAGTCAGTAGAACCTGCAATTCTTAATCTGAGCCTTGTGAGTTTTAGCTCCAAGCTGGGTGGAGAGAGGGGTTAAAAAAAAAAAACAAAAAACCCTTAAAAACACAAAAAAGTGAGCTCAAAGAAACTGTAAGCTCCTTGTGTAAATGCTCAACTCTGCTCCTAGCTCTGTGAATCACTAAGGAACTCTAAAACAAATACCTTGAAGGTGAGCAGACCTGGTTTCAATTCTAGTTCTACTGCTTATGAATTGTGAGATCTTGGACAAATAAGCCTCAATGAAGCTCAAAGAGAATTTGGAATAGTAGCACCTACCTTATGGAGTTGATGTGGGAATTAAATGATATAATATACATGTGCCTGGCACAAAGTAGGTAGTTAGGAAATCCCTGACCCTGTTCCATGACCACAGAACCTACCTGGACTTTGCCACATGAACAATTATTTGCCTTCTCTGGGCAGAGGCACAGTCAGGTCAAATCACTGCTTCCTCTGTGGTCCCAGATCAAGCCCTGGCCTTCCTGGCTGATCCTGAGGCACTTTATGAAGCATCTGACCTGGGAGAGGGGGAAGAGTAGTGCCTACACATGCCTCCACTCACTCGTAGAAGTGGTGACTAAGATAGCATGTTATACCATTTCCAGGTTCCAGCCAACTCCTGAAGAAAATGGCATCTAGGATGACCAGGGACTCAAGACCAAGGCACTCCAGGTATGCCGCAGACATGAAATATACTACAAAGGTACGCTGCACAGAGTGAGCTTAGGTCTTCAGGAAGAAAGTCTGTGCTAGTATGTCCTCAGTAACTATAATTACTCCAAGCTACTGTCTCTGTGTTCTAAGCAGAGTTAACCACTGAGCTCCATAAATTGCCAGGAGTTGTATCAGAGACTACAGAAAAGCTGCACTCTGATACTTAGATCTCCAACCTATTTCTCCAAGCTTACCAGAGTGATTCAGCTACGTTTAGTTTTAGTTAACTTACATCAAGTTCTTCTTTTGATTCTAACAGTCTTTCATGGTCTGCACAATCCACCAGAAATACAATGCCATTGATAGCAGGAAGGTAGTTTTTCCACACTCTTCGAGCTAACAAAAACAATCAGGAGTTAGATTTTATTTGCCGGCCAAACCTAGCAGATGGTTTGATGGAAGAGTCCAACAAGAAACCAAGTTTAATTATCCCTTAGCTGCTACCACTTCACTGTATATTCAAGTTCATCTTCAACCCAGGGTTGCCAAATTTTTCCAGAGGACCAAGGAAGGCTTTCCTTGATGTGAGCAAGTCAAATATTTTACTCTGCTCCAGTTCTCCCAAGTTAGAAGTGGAATTATTATTTGCTACCAATGGACAATGATGCACATTAAGTTCACTGGATGACTGCCACTATTTTAAAAATTTATTTATATGCAATATGCATTTTCTGACATTTCAAGTTTAGCAGTTATTTTGCCACTGATAAATTCGGAGTCAGTGAAAGAAGGAAATTAGTGGGTACAGATTTGTTAAGTTAAAATAATAAAAGCAAACTGTTATAACAGAAATTAAGTCAACAAAACCTTTAGGGTAATTTTTCTATGACATTATTTTTAGAGAAGTTTTAGGGGTGCCTTAGGGGTAAGTAACTTTTTACTGACTTCAGTTTTATATCTTAAAAACAACACAGAAATTAAGTCTCAGACTCCATTAGGTTCCAATTCTCTCTAACCATTGTATTCTGGAGCATTTCATATATATTTCAAATAATTATAATATCTCAAATGTGCATTCATTAGCCACAACCACCAAAATCTTTTCAACTATTTGTCACAAGAGCTTTAGAATGCCCACCAACTTTGTAATATTCACTATTTATGAATTACCATGTGCTGGGTACTGTCATGTCTTTTGGGGGACATAAGAAACTGTAGTTCCTCAAAGTTGAGTAGAGGAGATAACATAGTCTTTTCCAGACTTGTAGACATTTACACAAATGCACTAAGCACCATGGAAATATAATTAAGAGCATTCCCAGGTGAGAGTGGGAGGTAGCCACACTTACACTGGGCCCTGAAGGTGGGTTACTTGTGTGCAGATGGGGATGGCATGAGCAAAAGCACAGAGAAGAACACCAAGAGGGTTTTGTTTGGTTGGAGAACAGAGAATAGAAAAGGGGACAGGGGAAAATAAAGACTCAAAAAATAAACTGGGATCAGATTATAGAGATCCCAAATGCCAGGTCAACGAGTTTGGCTTCCATTTTGTAGGTCAGCCATTGAAAGTTTTTAATACAGAGCAGTAACATCATAACATGATTA
This sequence comes from Mellivora capensis, assembly GCA_004024625.1. Lineage (NCBI taxonomy): Eukaryota > Metazoa > Chordata > Mammalia > Carnivora > Mustelidae > Mellivora > Mellivora capensis. The sequence continues at coordinate 62,289 of PISX010006827.1, forward strand.
TGACAATTGGTGAAATAAGGATTGGAGCAGAGGACAGAGGCGAAATTCAGGTTACATGCTTTATACCAAAAGCAATTAAGACTTAAACTGACCAGGAGTATCATGAAAATCACTTTGGTTTAAAGCTTATCTGGTGGTAACAATTCTTAAATTTTACGTGTACTCTGCCTTCCTTGAACAGAACAAGATTTTATGAACTGGAAACCAATGGCCACATTTTTATTAAACTAAAATAGAGCAACGATAAGAGTAATAGAATCTTACCTTGCACATGTCCACCCAAATCAAAAGTTGTAAAAGTCATGCCAGCAATGGTTAGTTCTTCTGAAGCTAAATAACAATATGACAAGAAAATCATATATTCTTACAACAAGAAAATCAGATATCCACTCATGGTATATATTGCTGCTTAATGTTTGATTAACTGCAAATAAGTTCAAATCAAACATTTAGGCACTAATACAAGAATTTGTTGTACTTAGAAGAATTAGATATACTTGTTGTACTGAAGAATTAGATATACTTCAATTTATACTGACAACCTAACACAAGTCATAATATTCTAGTATTCATTAACCTCCACAAAAACCCAACAGTTTTTTCCTTCTTTCTTCTGCTGAAAATATTAACTATTCAGATAATTATTTGCTGTGAATTCAAGTAACTGCTCCAACCTAATAATTTTTTCTATAATTCATCTTAGATGATACCAGGGAAATTTTCTCTCATGGCTGTCATATTACCAAGTGACAACAGTCTTTAATGATAAACATGGTTGCAATAAAAATTTTTGGGGTCTTCAAATTTTTTTCTGCTCCATCCCTCCCTCCCTCCCTCTTCTAGGACTTCAAGTATAGGTTGGCTAGCCTGCTTTGGTTTTGTTTTGTTTTGTTTTTAAGATTTTATTCATCTACTTGATGGACAGAGATCACAAGTAGGCAGAGAGGCAGGCAGAGGGAGAGAGGGAAGTAGGCCCCCCACTAAGCAGAGAGCCTGAAGCGGGGCTCGATCCTAGGACCCTGGGATCATGACCTGAGCCAAAGGCAGAGGCTTTAACCCACTGAGCTACCCAGACGCCCTAGACTGCTTCGTATTTTCCTGCAAGTCACTGAGTATCTATTCATTTCACTTTTCTCTGTGCTTCATTTTATATAGTTTCTATTATGTTGACTTAAGTTCACTGGTCCTTGCTTCTGCAGTACTGGCATTATTTTGTTGTTAATCCTATGGAGTGAAAATTTCACTTCAGTTACTGTATTTTCATTTATAGACGTTTCCACTTGATTCTGTCTTGTATCCTCCATTTCTTTCCTCATTCTTTTCATGTTTTCCTTCAGTCCGTGAGCACATTCATCACAGCTCTTTTGGCATCCTCATCTGCTAATTCCATGATCTTAGTCACTTCTGGGTCTATCACTACTGATTGATTTTTCTCCTGGTTTTGGGTCACACTTTACTGCTTCTTTGCATGTCTAGTCATTTTTTACTCGATGCTGGATTTCACTGTATTCCTTTGAAGAGAGGTGGACTTTGTGCTGGCAGACAGTTACACTGCTTGCAGATCAGTTTTTAAGTTTTGTTAGGTTACAGTTGTCTTTACTTTACCGGTACTTCTGCCCCATTACTAAGGTATGGCCCTTCTGAAGTCTAGTGAATGCCAGGTCTCTCCTTTGCGGCTGGCGGGAATATGAATGATTCCTGGGCGCATGTGAGCTCTGAGAATTATTTGGTTAACAGCTCTGCTACAATTATTCTTTCTCCAGAAATTGTTCTTTGATTGGTTCAGGGGAGTTTTACCCTATGCACACGGATTGGTATTTAGCCATGAACCTTTCTGCAGCTCTTTGTCTGTAGAGCTCCTTCCTCTCTGGTATTATGCCAAGGAAATTCTCGTCACCTTAGTCTCTGTCTCAACTCAGCAAGGCTACTGGGTTATGTTTGGATTTCTTCTCCCTGCACCATGGTCTGAAGATTATCTCTGTGATAAAACTTGAATAAAGAAGGTTTGTTTTCCTTCTCTCAGGAATCATAGTCTGTGTTAGATATTGTCCAGTTCTGAAAACAGTTGTAGTATATATGTTTGTCCAGTTTTCTAGCTGCTTACAGTGGGATAATTCCAGATGCTCTTACTGCCCCAGAGCAAAAGCAGAAGTCCCCTACAATTATAATCAAAGGTTCAGTATAATTTTAACTATCCATTATTATTGCTGAGGCCCCAGAGTAGTTTCTTAATAAAAAATTCTTTATGTAGCCTCCCAACTGAATAAACCAATACAATTCGTGTTCAAAGTGTGTTCCTTTCCATAAGGTAAATATAATGCTTGGATTATATTTACTTGGGAAATTACCTTTATGGTTACAATCCCTAATATACTAATATACTCCCTACTTTATAAAATGTCCCAGTTTGAGTAAGACACAGAAAACTTTTAATATCCCAGGGAGTTTGCCCTTTCCCCCTCACTGTCCACTCCCAGGAGTAATCTGAATTCTATCACCACAGGTTTGTTGCGCCTGTTCTAGAATTTCATATAAATGATACCATACAGTATGTAACTTTTGTGATCATCTTCTTCTAAGCATCATAATATATACTGTATATAACAGTTATTCCTATTTCTTATTGAATAGAATTTCATCATTTATTCTTTTGGTGGGGATGGGTATCTGCGCTGTTTCCAGTTTGGGGCTATAACAAAGAAAGCTGGTATAAACATTCTTGTACAAGGATTTCAGAGAATATATATTTTCATTTCTTCTTGATAAATACTTAGCAATGGAACTGTCAGATACATACTACCTTTTTCACATATGTTCTTGATTAATGAAAAATGTTAAGATAAAATGAACAAGAACGGCAGGAAAGTTGAGATGGCAACTGTTTTGTGCTATTGCTTTTACTCCTCGTACTTTGAACAATGTGTGACATAAAGTAGGTGCTCAATAAATATTTGATGAATAAAGGAGAGCAACATCAGGGCACCTCGGTGGCTCAGTACGTTAAAGCCTCTGCCTTCGGCTCAGGTCATGATCCTAGGTTCCTGGGATCGAGCCCCACATCGGGCTCTCTACTCAGCGGGGAGCCTGCTTCCCTTCCTCTCTCTGCCTGCCTCTCTGTCTACTTGTAATCTCTGTCTGTCAAATAAATAAATAAAATCTTTAAAAAAAAAAAAAAAGGAGAGCAACATCAAAAATATAAAAATGAGGGTGCCTGGCCAGCTCACGTCATAGAGCATGCAACTCTTGTTCTCAGGGTTATACACTGAAGCCCCATGTAGGGTGTACAGATTACTTAAAATCTTTTTTTTTTTTAATTTTTATTTTTTTATAAACAATTTTTTATCCCCAGGGGTACATGTCTGTGAATCACCAGGTTTACACACTTCACTACTTAAAATCTTTAAAAAAAATTTTTTTAACTAACTTACACCTAATATAATACCACACCACTCTGTAGTCTCTTCCAACTGTTTTTGCATATGACTTATATACTCAATTTCACAATTATCATTTTTTCTTTAATAAATAGTATTGTTCTTGTATCAGAATCTTATTTGGCAAGCTCCACTCTTATCCTAATATTAAAAAAAGATGTATCCATTTAATGAAATCTTCCTTTTCCAACTCTCTAAGAGTTTTATCAATAAAATAGTACTTTGTTTTTGTTGTTCTCCTTCCTTGTTCTTTGTATATTTACTGAATTAAATAACTATCATATTATTATCTACTTTGTGGTCCAGTGCTCAATTTTATACTCATTATTTAAATCTACACTCATTATTTCATAATTAATCTGTGATTAGCTTGTTTTTGAACTAGATGTTTAAAAAAATAAAATTAGAGGCACCAGGTGGCTCAGGGCATGATCACAGGGTCCTGAGATTGAGCCCCACATCGGGCTCTCTGCTGAGCAGGGAGCCTGTTTCCCCCCTCTCTCTGCCTGCCTCTCTGCCTACTTGTGATCTCTGTCTGTCAAATAAATAAATAAAATTTTTTTAAAAAATTAAAACAAGGGGCACCTATGTGGCTCATTGGGTTAAAGCCTCTGCCTTCGGCTTAGGTCATGATCCCAGGGTCCTGGGATCGAGCCCTGCATCGAGCTCTCTGCTCAGCAGGGAGCCTGCTTCCCTTTGTCTCCCTCTGCCTGCTTCTCTATCTACTTGTGATCTCTGTCAAAATAAATAATTAAAATCTTTTAAAAAAATTAAAAAACAAAACAAAACTTTATGTCTATTTGACTCATAGTCTTTTCAAGTGACAGAAGGTCACAGGTATTTAAGTTAGGCTTCTATTCTAATAATCTTGTCACTTTAACATCAACTTTACTTTCTCAAATAGTACCATGATATAACCTTATATACTTACTGGATGGTATGTAGTAAGTGATTTACAGAGTCATTGTTAATGTCATTCAGGCAGTCTTTCTTAGAGAAACCACAGTAAATTATTTTTCAAATTGTTCTAAAACTTTCTATAAATGTATTTGTATGTGCCCTGTTTTTTGGAATAATTTTATGATCTTTATAACATACTTTGTTGAGGTTTCTCAGAGTAGAGAATTGACTGGTTAATAAATTGAGAGTCACTAGCAAAGTATAAGACTATAATCTGTCCACTGAATAATGATTAGAAGTAGTTTTAAAAGTTGAAAGAAATTTAGGTTATCTAAACAAGGTAACGGTGACTATTTATAGCCTAAGCAATATCTGGTTGGAAAGACCTCAATCATGTTATAATCCCTGAGACAGTAACTTTAATTCCTCTAGCTGAAGAAGGGTATACTAACTGAAAAAAAGGTATGTGTATTATTTTAAGATCTAAATGTACTTTTTGGGAGTGGAGTGGGTTAGCTATGATTTATTATACTATTTTAAGAATAGGTCATATCACCTGATTATAATACACCAAAAAACACTGAAAGACAAAAAAATTTTTGGTTAGTGCCTATGAACTGGTATCACTTGATAAAGTAACATGTTGTACGTGGGAATATACTTACTGGGATGTAACGTTGGGACATGTTGTCCAAGTCTGTCATCTTTTAGCATGTGTAGCAATGTTGTTTTTCCTGCATTATCCAATCCAAGAAATACCAATTTACCGGTTTTCTTATATAATCCTGAGTAAGAGTAAGAGCAAGAGCAGAGTAAGTAAGTAAGCAGAGTAAGAGCCATGATTAGTCAAAATTCTATCTGACACAGATTATCCAAGCAAAAGACTTCAAATAAAACTATAGTATAACATTTACATAAGGAAAATATATTTTGAACTTGTAAGATTTTATAAATTGGCTTGAATAAGCTTGAATTTCTAGTCTATTTTTTGTTTTGAAGAACTCTTCTAAATTTGTCATGATTTACAAGTTCAGGTCTTTTTTTTTTTTTTTTTTTTTTTTTTAAGATTTTGGGATGCCTGGGTGGCTCAGTTGGTTGGACGACTGCCTTTGGCTCAGGTCATGATCCTGGAGACCCAGGATCGAGTCCTGCATCAGGCTCCCAGCTCCACGGGGAGTCTGCTTCTCCCTCTGACCTTCTCCTCGCTCATGCTCTCTCACTGCCTCTCTCAAATAAATAAATAAAATCTTAAAAAAAAAAAAAAAGATTTTATTCATTCATGACAGAGAGACAGAGCTAGAGATAGCACAAGCGGGGGGGAGCAGTAGGCAGAGGGATGTGACCATGATCACAGGCACATAATTTAGATGTATCAACCAATACTGATAGAGGAAGTGACAGGAAAAAGAGCACTGACCAATTTATAAGAGATTGGCATTTACTGTGAAATTCAAAATTGAGCTTTATTCTTTTTTTTTAAAGGTTTTTTTTTCCAGAGGAGTTTTAGGTTTATAACAAAACTGATAGGACAGTACAGAGATTTCCAGTATCACTCACCAAAATGGTACATTTTTAACCAATGTTGAACCTATACTGATACATCATAATCACCCAGAGTTACCTTAGGGCTCGGCTCACTCTTAGTTTATATATTGTGTTTTGACAGACATAAGAATATACATCCATCATTATAATATCATACAAAGTATTTTCACTGCCCTAAAAATCCTGTATGATCCTGCCTGTTCATCCCACCCTTCCCCCACTGCCTGGCAACCACTCATATTTTTAGTCTCCATATTTCTGCCTTTTTGCCTTGCCAGAATGTCATATAGTTGAAATCAGACAGTATGTAGCCTTCTGAGATTGGTTTCTTTTACTTAGTAATATGCATTTCAGCTTCCTTCATGTCTTTTCATGGCTTGATAGCTCATTTCTTTTTGATGCTGAATACTCCATTGTCTAGACGAACCAGTTTAGTTCTCTGTTCACCTACTGTAGGATACCTTGCTTGCTTCCAAGTTTTGGCAATTACAAATGAAGCTGCTATAAAACATCAGTGTGCAGGTTCACGTATGGATCTAAGCTCTAAACTCCTCTGGGTAAATACCAAGGAGCACAACTACTAGACTGTATGGTAACAGTATTGTCTAGTTTTGTAAGAAATCACCCAATCTTCCAAAGTGTCTGTACCATTTTGCAGTCCCAGCAGTGAATGAAAGTTCTTGCTGATCCACATCCTTATCAGCATCTGTTACTGTCAGTGTCCAGCTTTTGAACATTCTAATAGGGTATGTGGTAATATTGAACTTTATGTTTCATGTGTTTAATTGTCTCACACCCATGGAATTACATGAGCACTGGGGACATAGTAGCAATTCCAAAAATATTTACTTAGCCAATAAATGAACCTTTAAAGACATAAGGCATTGTAATTCAGGTTACCCATTTAAATAAGTGCATGCCAAAATAATACCCAATTCTTTATCCACATTGGAGCTTAAGAAGTAAATTGTTTAAAATCCTAATCTTTTTTCTTTTTTTTTTAGTCCTAATCTTTGATAACCCAATGACCAAGAGTTCTGATCCTAAGGGGAAGACTGTCTTCCATATTTACTTGAGCTGGGATACTACATTTCTTATTTAATCATGAATTGTGATTAATACTTCTTTATACATTTGTATTTCTTTTTTTTTTTTTTTTTAAGATTTTATTTATTTATTAGAGCAAAAGTAGAGGAAGGGGCAGAGGGAGAGGGAGAAGCAGACTCCCCACTGAGCAAGGAGCCTGATGCGGGACACCATTCTAGGACCCTGGGATCATGACCTGAGCCAAAGGCAGACGCTTAACAAACTGAACCACCTAGGCACCCTGACGTTTCTATTTCTTAAAATGTTTCTACACAGATTGTTTCTAACCAGTGCAATCACAATCAATCTTACCATCCTTTTAAGTAGTAGAAGTACACTGGATAAGATTCCAAAAGGGAACACCTACAACATTTCAACTTTAATCTTTAAAGTGGGTTGGACTAAATCCTTATCTTGTGATAGGCACTATTAAGCAAGCTGTTACACATTATGTAATCCTCAAAATAACTCTTTTAAGTAAATATTATTATCCTCTTTTTTACAGAGGGGAACAAGGGCTTAAAAAAAGTTAACTTGCTCAGATGCTGAAGTTAGATGTAAGATTTGAAACAATACCTGATGCCAAAGCTTTGGTTCATTTCATTTCTCTACACTGCCTCCCACTGTTAGCCCTATTAACCTCTTGCTCCTGCTTATGAGGTAATTTATTTTGCTTTTTCAACATAGTTCAGCAGACATTAATTTTTCTATAAACTGAGATATAGATACCAACCTGTTACAACCTGGGTTATCCCAGTATAATGAAGTTTAAAATGTTTATTTCTGACCCAGTTGTTGCAAATATGTAACAAAATATTTCAATCTGATAAAAATATTTAAGAGTTCTTGAGGAGCTAATGTAGAGAGATCTGATATTTGACCTGTAGTAGAGTGACATTATAAAATGTGAGGAATTGGGGCGCCTGGGTGGCTCAGTGGGTTAAGCCTCTGCCTTCTGCTCAGGTCAAGATCTCAGGGTCCTGGGATCAAGCCCCGCTCGGGCTCTCTGCTCGGCGGGAAGCCTGCTTCTCCCTCTCTCTCTCTGCCTGCCTCTCTACCTACTTGTGATCTCCCTTTCTCTGTTAAATAAATAAATAAAATCTTAAAAAAAGTGAGGAATTTTATTTTAAAAAGGAAAAAAAAACCCCCAAACCTTGATTTTAAAAAATGTGCAAACACTGAGGTCTAAATAAGAAATAAAAATAGATTGACAAAATTTGATCTTACATTTTTGTCCTTTTAATACATATAATCAAACAAAATGTATTTTCCAAACAAAATTTATTTGCTTTGTTAAAATTATGTTTATGGAAAAAGAGCCATTTATATAGAAGATGATAATTCATAATTATGGTTGTGGCCAGTGAGGAATTATGTTGACAACTCTGTAATTACACGAAATGCTTCTCTTTGTTCCACTTCAAGATGATGATTACATGGAGACTAAACTTAGGGCATGATTTGAAAATAGAAGACCGGAAATATTTTCATTAATTACTACAATAATAAAATTGTATACATCGGAACATAAAAGTTAATCAAAAGCTTATTTCACTGGAAAATGTGAGAAGTTGAGAGTGTAAATAAGCGAATGAGATGCTAAAATTTTTCCTCTTTAAAATATAGAAGAAAGGAAAATCACTAGTCAGATTTGCTGGGTATACAAGTCTTATTTAGCAGATTATATGTTGCCAGTTATGATATACAAGGTACTTATGGAACGTGCATTTTATAGTAACAAAAATAAAGCAGAGAATTCCTGTGAGTATTAAATGAGATAAAGTATCTAAAGCACTTAGGTAAACTGGCTAATCAAAGGTAGCTACTCCTGTAAATAATATTCCTATCAATAACCTTAAGGGGTAGGAATTATTTTTAATTTACAGATAAGGAAACTAAGGTTAAGGTGGAAAAAGTAATTTGCCCAAGACTACATAATTTACAAGTGACTCAATGAGTAACTACATTTGTCTGATTTCTAAGCTCACATTCACAACTACTGGGTTATAATATAAAGAGGCTCTAGACAAATAAGCACTTTTATTTAAGTAGGATTAAATGGGATAACAGAGAACAAAGAGCCAACATACCTAAAAACTGTAGCACACTGCTGAAACCACTGTAAATCCAGTCAAATATGAAGGACATATCCAAATCTTACAGGGTCTGGAAAAGGAAGTGTTTGAATTCAGTAGTCACCATTTAACAACATTAAACATAAACTCTGAGTAAATAATCCTATAAGAACCTTACTATAAGGAGTTAGCCATTCGTATCCAGGGTGGTCTTTTTTTTTTTTTTTAAAGATTTTATTTATTTATTTGAGAGAGAGAGAGAGAGAAATCACAAGTAAGCGGAGCAGAGAGCCTGATTCCGGGCTCAATCCCAGGACGCTGAGATCATGACCTGAGCCGAAAGCAGAGGCTCAACCCACTGAGCCACCTAGGTGCCCATATCTGGGGTGGTCTAATCTGATATATACTGATGCATTAAAAAAAAAGGCCATTAAAATACAAACTAGTGGGATGCCTGCCTGGCTTAATTGGTAGAATATTCGGCTCTTAATCTCAAGATCCTGAGTTCAAGCCCCACAGGGGCTGTAGAGCTTACTTTAAAAAAAAAAAGGAGGTGGGCGGGGGTGGACATTGTTAAGTGTCTGCCTTTGGTTTGGGTCATGATCCCAGGGTCCTGGGATGGAGTCCCGCATCCGGGCTCCTTGCTCCTCAGAGAGCCTGCTTCTCCCCCTGCTTGTTCCTTCTCTCTCTCTCTTTTTCTCTGAAGAATACAAAAAATCTTGAAAGAAAAAGAAAGAAAAAGTAAAAGCTCTTTCCATTTTTAAAAAACCCACCAAAAAAAAGGTGACTAAAAAAAAGAAAAAACAAAAACTAGAGACCATTACTTGCCAATCAGAGTGGCAAACATGAAAATGAACTATAACAGCCAGAACTGGAAAAAATATGGTAAGAGAGGCAATTAGTGGCAGCATAAAGTGGTACAAATCTTTTTAACAACTAATTCAGCAGTAATAAATGATACTGTTTGACCCAAGAATTCTTATTCATTTATTTATTTATTTACTTATTTATTTAAGATAGGCTTTAACTCACAACCCTGAGATCAAGACCTGAGCTTGAGATGAAGAGTGGGATGCTTAACCAACTGACCCCCCAGAAATCTCCCCAAGAATTCTTTTAGAAATTGTCCTAAATACAGACAATCTTTATGTATAAAAGATATGCATCAAAGCATTATGTAAGGGGCGCCTGGGTGGCTCAGTGGATTGAGCCGCTGCCTTCGGCTCAGGTCATGATCTCAGGGTCCTGGGATCGAGCCCCACATCGGGCTCTCTGCTCGGCGGGGAGCCTGCTCCCCCCTCTCTCTGCCTGACTCTGCCCACTTGTGATCTCTCTCTCTCTGTCAAATAAATAAATAAAATCTTTAAAAAAAAAAAAAAAAAAAAAAAAAAGCATTATGTAAGAAAAATTTTGGAAATAATCCATATCAACAGTAATTTAAATGAAGTATATATGGTCTATGAAATACATACCAAAACCTTAGAGTGGGGGAAGGAAGAGCAAAGAGAAAGAGATGAAACAAGGAAATTTATGATAAATAAGTTTTCCAAGTCTGATTATACCTATGTGGAGTAAAAACCCACTTTCTGTTACTTTGGTATTTTATAGCAGATGGTAATAAGGTGGCAAATTTTGGGGTCTATCATCTTTCTGCATTTTTCAATTTTTTTAAACAATTTTTTAAAAATTTATTCATTTGTCAGAGAGAGAGAGAGAGAAAGATCGAGCACAGGCAGAGTGGCAGGCAGAGGCAGAGGGAGAAGCAGGCTCCCCGCCGAGCAAGGAGCCCGACGTGAGACTCGATCCCAGGACGCTGGGATCATGACCTGAGCCCAAGGCAGCCGCTTAACCAACTGAGCCACCCAGGCGTCCCTGCATTTTTCAATTTTTAATCATTTACTGAATGTTAAAAAAACATTTTCTTAAATCACAGTAGAAAATGCAGAGCATAGTTTCGTTTAGCATTTACTTGACATGGTTGATAACTAATAAAGCTAATATGGAAAGAAAAGGGAAAAAAGCCTAGAGAAATGAAAGATCACACACACAAAAATACACTTTCAGATCAACAAAGTTCATTTTCTTTTTTTTTTTAATCTTTTTTTTTTAAGATTTTATTTATTTATTTGACAGAGATCACAAGTAGGCAGAGAGGTAGGCAGAGAGAGAGGGGGAAGCAGGCTCCCCACTGAGCAGAGAGCCGGATGCAGGGCTCGATCCCAGGACCCTGACACCATGGCCGAAGCCAAAGGCAGAGGCTTTAACTCACTGAGCCACCCAGGTGCCACCAAAGTTCATTTTCTAGAGCTAAACAAAACTTGGTCCAAGTCCTACCAATTTGAAAAGTTCTGCTATCTTTGACATTCTTTAGACAAGTGTGACACACAGGACTTCTTTTTTTTTTTTTTTTAAGATTTTATTTATTTATATGACAGACAGAAGCACAGCATGAGAGGGAACACAAGCAGGGGGAGTGGGAGAGAGAAGCAGGCTTCCCGCTGAGCAGGGAGCCCCATGCAGGACTCGATCCCAGGACCCTGCTATCATGACCTGAGCTAACCTGAGCTGTCGGCAGATGCTTAACGACTGAGCCACCCAGGTGTTCCACAACATTGCTTTCTTTAACCATTTCCATCAGTGGGCTGCCAACCTTGATCCAGGCAGGCCCACCAAACTCAGAATTGCTAGATGATAAGGTGTTAAGAGATTACATTGCCTTGAAAGTGAGAGACAAAAGAGACACCTGCAGTTCAGGAGGCCTAGCAGTATTTACTAGGATATTCCCTGGATTCAGGCAATAGCCTCTCCCCTCTTCCATCCCCTTACTTTAACTCGCAAGAGCAAAATTTGGCTCTTGCAACCAGTCCATTCCTGACTGAGAGTGACTCACAAATTATGAAGTTTCATGTGTCAGTAGCACAAGAATGAGAACTAGAAGAGCCACAAATATATACAAAAATCCAGGGATGTATGGGTGGCTCAGTCGGTTAAGCACCTGCCTTTGGCTCAGGTCACAATCTCAGCGTCCTGGGATCGGGTCCCATATCTGGCTCCTTGCTCAGCAGGGAGCCTGCTTCTCCCTCTGCCTGCTGAGCCCCCTGCTTGTGCATACATGCACTCTCTCTCTCTGACATAATAAATAAAATCTTAAACCCCAAAACTCTCTCCTTCTGCCCCTCACCACCGCTCACTTGCTGTCTCTCTCTCTCTCTCTAAAATAAATAAATCTTAAAAAAAAATCCAGTACCTTAGAAATTCTTATTTTACTCAAGTTTAAAATTATATCTCATTCTTTATTATTCTTCTAGGTCATGTAGAAATTTGAAACTTGTAGTCACAGAAAATATATATAAGTGACTTATCTTTCCTAAGGATTTTTAGGTAAGATGTTTATTTTTCAAATAGAATCATAATTTTTACTGCAGGAAATCAAATAAAGCAGGGGTATATTAAGACATTTTATTTAGGGCGCCTGGGTGGCTCAGTGGGCTAAGCCACTGCCTTCGGCTCAGGTCATGATCTCAGAGTCCTGGGATCGAGTCCCACATCGGGCTCTCTGCTCGGCGGGGAGCCTGCTTCCCCCTCTCTCTCTCTGCCTGCCTCTCTGCCTACTTGTGATCTCTCTCTCTCTGTCAAATAAATAAATAAATAAAATCTTTAAAAAAAAAAAAAAAAAAAGACATTTTATTTAATTCTAATGATTATCAAATTCATATTATGTGAATGCTAGACACCATACAGGATACAAATATGATGATAAACATGGCTCTTTCTCTTGAAAAGATTATAGTCTAGAGAGGTAAGTTAGCTACACAAATGTAATTCAAATGAAAAATGTTAAAACTGAATAGGATGTTATCTAGGATGGTAACAACTTATCCTATAGAATTTCAAAACTTACACAAACACAAAGAAAGAAAACTGCCCATACTGAAAATCTTAAACTATAAGGGGATTAATAATCCTAACAGTGGAAAATCAGAATAAAAGAAGTAATGCAGTAGAAAGGGGTATGGTATGCTCACAAATGACTTTATGCTCTGTATTGAAAAAGAGAAAAACAGTCCTCCTTGTCTCTACATCCATAGTCCTATTTCCACAGTTCTACAAAGGCAACAAGTTGTAGCTAAGGAAAGGCTTCTTAGATGATGTTCAGCCTGAATCTTGAAGATTAAATAAGAGTTTGCTAAGTGGTTGTTGGTTGCTACACTATGTGCAGAGGTGTGAAACAAAGTAAGGACAGCAAAAAGTCATACTGTGATGGGACAGGTTAGAGGGCTGCAAACAGCGTTAGTAAACAGATGGTCACAAGTGAGGCATAAGTCAGAATGAGGCATAAGTCAAACCTGAGACTAAATTTAGGCGTTTGGTCTCATGCTTGCTATCTAAAACATTTGGACCCAAGGAACAGTATTGAGTCAGTCTTTCAATTTAACAAAGCAAAGCTCACAAGAAGTAGCAGCTATCCCTATAAGCATTAGGATTTGCTGAAAGGTTAAAAACAAGAGCTATAGAGCCAGGACTTTACCACTGACCTTAGACAAGTTATTTCAATTTCCTTACCTGTAAACTGGGGACAATAATAGCTACCTGAGATGGCTGTGAAGATTAAATCCATTACTACACACAAAGCACTTAGCAGCTGGCATGGAAGAAGCATTCAGCATTAGCTGCTCTATTTCTCCTACCATGTGGTCCACAGGACCAGGCACTTTGTGGATGTCACCACTAAATACCCCAATAACCTTTCAAAGTAAACATTATACTATTTTTATTTTTAAGTAGGCTCCATGCCCAATGTGGGGCTTGAACTCAGGACCCCAAGATGAAGAGTCGCATGGTCTACTGACAGGGTCCCAAAGTAAATACATTACTGTTCCATTTTACAGAAGAAGAAACTGAAGTTACAATAACTAAATTTCAAGTATTAGGGATTATCACATTCAAGTTCAAACATGGGTCTTTTCTGATTTCCAGGTCCATTCCCTTTCTCTTACATTGCAGTGGCTTTATGACAGTTTTAAAGGCCTAGATTTTTTTTTAAAGATTTTT